>JBBPLE010000358.1:14801-34923 GCA_038089675.1 Boletales sp. KT-2023b | reverse complement strand
AGAAGCATAGATAGCAAGAATAGAAGACGGAAATGAAAGGTGTGTGACGAACATGTTGCATGTTCTAGAGCACTCTAAAGAAGGTAAAAGATACCGGGTCAGGCCGGTCTATCGTAACAAAGAGTAATGAAGAAAAAGAAGTGAATTGTAACACCAGCCAGTAATTAGTATAGCAAATGCCATCCTGTGGTGCAATGGAATATAAGGCACATTAATAATACAGTCAGAGCAAGCATGGGTGATTCCCACCAAGTGTTTCACGAAGAGCAGGATTTCAATGAAAGTCCGAGTAACCACATGCCATGTTTCCGCCATGTTTCCGCCAAAGCCGGACAGTTACCCATCCTGTGGTATTGTTGATTTCGGATCAGGATTCAGGAAGTTTACTTAACCCGCAAGAGTGTCGACAAGAATTGCACTGGTTCAATTCACAGATGACATGTTGAAGTACACGAGGCGGTAGGTTGAACGTCATGTGAGCATATACTGACACAACATGGATGTTTCGATTTGGAAGCCAGACAACCTCACTGACTACCCTGAGTTGTGCGTGGTACAGGCTGATGGGGAGCCGTACCTGGGCTAGAGGTCGTGATTATTGTGGTTATGTATGCCATTTTCGTGTAATGTTCGACAAGAGGCGTAGTCCTGCGAGACAATCAACGAGGGACCAAAAAGTGTGGTTGCGTATCCAAATTCATGTCTTCCAGGACAATTGGGCGGTGGTGAACCACCGGCACCCAGTTTGTTGGTTTCCAGATGGGGGTTGAAACGATCATCGCCTTGGGTGCGATCAATCCAAGCACGGACCACAATGTCCTCGTACCCTCGGGGTTTTCGCGACCATCAGATCAACATATCGAAACATTTGATTGGAAACAATGCCTAATAGTGTCCGGTGGCGCAATATCACATGTGCTGCGATGATCAGAGGACAAGGAGGCCACCAGGATTGTGTAAGGTGAGGGTCAGATTTCAGCCGCCTCGTCCCAGAAATTTAATCAAGCAAGTCACAGCAGATATGAACGGTTACACTCCTCCGTCGCCGAATGCTCGATGGAGAAAGAATTTCAGTGTATATTCCAGTACGTGCAAAAACGAGGACTCATAACCTTGGCAGCTTCATTTCACCTCACTGCTTTCATCCTTATCCTCCCCACCCCACTGTCTCTCGTAATTTCGCCACTTCTCACCCTCCAAATCGAATCTCACCCGCCCTAGCCCTAGACCCTCCTGCCACCAAATGCAATGGCTTGCCACTCACACCGCCGTGGCCTGCTGCCGATTTCATCAACTTGGCTCCGCGCAACGTCGCCTTGGTAATCAACCACCATTGTAAATACCCATTATCCTGATATGTCAAAAGATGTGCATGAGTGACTATAAATGGAACACTTTTGCATTAAAGTCACGACACGCACCCACCACCACATCAACCCAGGGGGCGAGGAACAAACGGCGGGCTGGCCCCGGCAAAACTGCAAAGATGGATATGCAAATTGACAGGGCAATTACCCTCGGTATCTGGTGTAATGTTATCTTGAATCACCAGCCGTCATCCAGCCCCGAGGAAAATAAAACCAGAGTCGGATGTATCAGAACAGTCCAGGAATGTGTGTGCATGTGTGAGAAGAGACACAGCAAGTCCGTTGTCATAGATGTTTATGATTCCTAGTATACTGCCGATGGAACTTGATATCCACAGTGAAGTGCGGGTAACGTAAGGACGAGCGTTGGCCCCGCTAGCGTGCTATAGCAGCATACTATGTTTTTCAGAACACGAGGGAAAGTGGTGCTGGTTGAGGGACGTGGACGAAATAAGGACTCCTGACTGACTCACAAAAACGTTTTCTTTGGGCATCGCTAAGAGACGTGGCGGAGTAGCCATGAGTACATGACAAAGGAGAGCGGATGGGTAGAGCCAGTCGGGCGGAAGGGCGGAGCACTCTCCTCCAACGAACGATGCTGGGCATTGTGCAAACTGCAAGGGCACCACGCGTGAAGAACAAACCCGGCATGGGTGCGCAGTGCTCATCGCAGAACTACGCTCTGAAAGGTTTGCATTTACGCAAAAAATCTTCGCAAGTATTGGCACAGCACTTTATTCAAACTCCGATTGTGTTACTGACCAAATACTATCTAACTTACAAGGAAGAGAGGTCTGTACAGTGTCGTACATAACAACGTGGTTCACCAGCGAACCACAAACCCAACATGTGCCACCATGTTAAGCATTGTTTCTGTTCCGACCAATTCTATTTGCCCTGTTTTCCACCTGGATATCTTCATCCTGCATACCCTCGGTTCCCTCGTTCTGTCGGGTATCTGCGAACATGATTGCGCTCACGGCACCATGACCAGGTACAGCCGAAAAACCAAATGCGGTGTCGATCTCACTACCTCGTCCGCCTTGGAGGTCGCGAGCATACAGTTCCCGCAAACTCAAGATTAGTCGGGGGACAAGTGTGTAAGGAGGGATATAAAGCGTTGGGGCGATTAGGATTTCATGCCATCCTGATATTGCAATGTCTCCAGTGGAAAACATCACGTCGAATACTGCAGATGTCAGGACACTGTCCGACGATTCACCATTAGTTCAAGCCCAGAGGCATGGAGGGGCAGGTGGAAGGTGGACGTACACGAGAAAGTAAATCATGCCCTCCCTTACAAGAAGATTCGCATAACGGTTTAGATGGATGTGCCTCGTTGCATTGTACATTTGAAGTGATTCCCTGATAAAGTGGATGACGACAAGGAGACACATCAGTGTACCAAGCGTGATCTGTGCACTGTTTGACAGTAGAGACAGAATGAAAGAATTACTGGGCTGCACACAGATTCTGAAATTCTGTATTTGAACCGTAGTCCCTGTATGGTTGAGAGAATGAGACGCAGTATCGTGTTAAAGATGGGTGTGACACAAAGCAATGTTTCACGTACCTACGCTGTAAATGGTGAAGAAGATGGCATCAACCAGATACACAACTACCTCAACTCCATATACAGCGAGGAGAGTCCCGAGGATGAACCTCGATCGATTGTATAACGCCCATACGCGAAGGATCATTGCCACTGCATTCACTGTTAATGTGAGTTATCTCGCCAAGATGAAATAAAATGCACATTCTGCTGCGATGAAAAATATCATTTGCGCCCATGTATCAATGGTGACGGTAATATCACCTTCAAACTTTGTTCAGCCACGTGGACATCAGAAACACTAAATAAAGAACTTACAACTATTCGATCATGCTTGGTTGCAAGATATCAGTGCAAACGAAATATCAACACGTACATCTACGCATTGTTAAACTCGTTAAGTGCATTGGTTAATCACCAGTGAGATAATACATCACCTCTGCAGGAACTGGCAAGAAGGAACTTCCAACTTTGAACATAATGAGTTAGCTCAAGTTTGTAAATTCTAGTGTTGAACGCACATAGGGCACCGAGCCTAGTGAACTGATCAATAATCACCCCATATTTATCGCAGACGGCACAGACGTACACACACGAACACAGTCCGAAGTAACGAACCTAAACGTCAATGGTTAGTTCATATCCGTGGAAAAGATTAGGGTACACACAAGAACGAATATTGTAGAGACTCGTGTCCAGGGTTTGCGCTTGAAGGACCTCAGAGGATGATGGATTAGAGCAAAGTATTCACTGACCCAAATGTATGTGATCTACAAGCATGCCTGATTAGTAAATGTAATTCTATTTGAACGCAAGGCATGCTTCATCTGAAAATGTGAGGACTGATGGTGTTGAGGTTGGATCAGCATGTCAAGGTAGTGAAGTACCTACCATAATCATAACCGACGGCAGCAAGGATCACGACTTTGAACAGTCATACAAAATGTTAATTGATAAAAACCCCAAGCCGGATAAACATACCGGTTGTGTAGTTCGTAAACTGAATGCTTTGAACAGCTAGCTGGAGAGCAGACACCATGAACTTGAGTTGATACGTGAAAGAGGGTGATATGTCCGCTAGCAGGTGTGATAGATGAACAGCGGTGAAGGATTGCAAATATAAGCCAACGCCGGGAACAAATCACGACAGTAAGGATCACCCTGCAGTGCTACCCAATTTGGTTCACATCAAGAATGTGATGGCGTCCATAGGTTGGCGTGTCAACAATCACATACCACTAGTGGGAATTCGAGCAGTGTCTCAATGTTCAACATGTGAGACCCATCATCTAGTATTCCAAGAGTTGCATGAAGACTCATCACTCGGATAACACTTGCTGCAAACCATATCTGGCGACTAGTAAAGCCATTGCATAGGGAATGGTGTCGCATGAAACTAATAACTGAGAATATCTGCAGTGGTGAGTCATTTTGTCTGATCTTACGCACGCAGTATTTTTTAGTAAACGATTCCTGCAACAGCGTGATTATCACCATTCCTGTTTTTAACAGTCAATTTAGATAAATCGGAATTCGGCGAGAAAGCTCACCTCTACACGATCAAAGGATCGCTATCACCTAAAGATATCTCCATCCGAGTCTACAACTGAGTTATGTATTATTCAAAGTATCACCTGGCGGAAAGACTAGGAGGCCGCAAAGAGAACCCATTCCGAATTTACCAGAGGGTTGCTGGTGCGGTAATCGGCACTTCGTGGTACAAATGCAGCGGCGTCAACAAGCCGTCAGCCTGTGTGAACGTAAGTATCAGTCGACAGAAAGATCTCCTGAATAACAAAGAGTGAACCAAAGGTGAGTCACTTCCACAATATGATCACCAGCCATCCTATTTTTTCCGGTCATCTATTTTATAGTAGTTGTCATAGTAGTTGATTCCACGCCATGAGTGATGGTGAGAAAGTATTCCTTTGTAGATCTGTCTCTTTATTCGGAGAGATCAGCGTCACAAGATTTCGGAATCAACTTTGGCACTGCCAAAGAGCACCTAGCAGGAAGGGTAACATGGATTCCAGAATTTACGGTGATTTTTGGTTCTAGAGTGGGCACTACAATGGGCCAGAAAGCACTCGCCGTTGCGGTGCAAACGACTGTAATAATGACAATCATGTTGGCCGGTCTCGTGGGTAAATATCAGCCAAGGTAGCCTCAAAAATATGGTCACCGGTACTCACAGTGAGAACGGTGGTTATGGGTCCTCCTTCAGGAGGCGAGTCAGTAATATCCACCTGAAAACTCATGATCTGAGCCCTGAGAAGTTTCCTAATCAGGAAACGATATTGGTCATCAGGACTCCCGAAGGACTCGCGATCGCAACGAGAGGCGTTTGTGGTCGCACACGGGCTCAAGCTCGTCGTCAAGAACATGCGGTGCGTGTTTGTGGATAGGGTGTATTCACATATTGATGTCGGCATTACAGGCATGATTTCATAGGGCGTAGTGCTCTGGTCTCTCCGCTCCCACTCTTGGTTCCCTACGCGCTGACGGCAATTCCGCATAGCCCTTCACATGGACGGCGGAATATCGCCATGCTCCGCGCCCTTGCCATACAAAAACTCGCCGCTGCATACAAGGCAGACGAGATCGCTAACAGCGTCATGGCCATGCAAGGCAGAAGCGTGTTTGACGACATTGCGGAGCGCATCCTCAAACATGGCCTGTCTTTTTCTTTTTCTTTTTTTCTTCTTCCTCTCCTCTCTCGAACCTCGTCTCCCAGATTCCAATGATGCCGATGCCAAATGCGACCACTTTTTCCATGATAAGAATTCCTCTCGGTCCATGTCCCATCCCGGAAGCGTTCTCTTTTGACTCTTCCAACAGTGCAAACAGGCAACTCGCCAAATCCAGCACCACCACCCAGCTCCTTGATGAACTCATCGCCACCAACCTCTAGCATTTCGAATATTACCACACACGCGGCATCATCCATTGCTTCCGCGACGAGTACTCCTTTGCTATCAAATATTTTACATATCCCCTCAAGGAAGCCTGTGCCACATGCACCGTCCCCCTGCCCTCCAAATCACTCCCAAAGCCCGGCAGGAAAAAAAGGCTCCAAAAAGCCCAATGGTCAGGCTCCTCCATATGGCACCAGCGACGTTGCACAGAGCACTCCAGATGCTTCAGACGGTGACCCTCCCATTGTTTACCCGTCTGTATCCACATATGCCCAGCTCCGATTTAACCTCGGCTACTCTTTTTGCGCGGCGCGTCATACCCCACCATGCACTACACCTCATTAAGTCTGCCACCTTGAAACTCAAGGGTGTCAGTAAAGCCTGCTTTGCCTCCGACGGCACCGAGCTTCGGCTCTGTTACCTCGTCAACGGTCACTACGGGGGCGTCGAGATCGGCAACCAGACGGCTCCAAGGCCCGTGCCTACCGGAGCGTGCTGGCGGAGCCTCACTTCCGCGAGGACATTTTCCAACTACTGCTGCAAGGCCGTCCGCGACCACGAGCACTTTCTCGCCCACTTTGACGCCCTCGAGGGACCGGCATTCATCGATCCCCTGGTGGATCTCACCCTGGCACGAGCGACATCAACTCAAGCAACAGTGGTGCCGTCACGACCTGGCGCACGTCCACCACCCACGCACGTTCAACACGTCTCTGTCCAAAAACGTGCGCGCAACGCACTTTGTAGTGGCCGAGGAACATTGTTGAACATCGATGAACTTTAATTCCGTCTGCTGGATTTGGCAAGCCTCGCTAGCAGTAGATAACGATATTGGTATATTTCTCACACACCTTCCCCCCCTGACTCGCATTGTGCGAAATCGTCACCTCGTGATTGATCGACTTTGAATGGTACACCTTCATCTCCCACTTCAACTTGCGTTACCTCGGGCTGCTTCCTTGATGATCTCTCTTCGGGCCTTGCCTTTATTTTTCTAGGCGCATTAAATCCGGCATGATGGATGTCATATCTAGACGAAATTTGTCTGAGTAAAGCGACTGTGAGCTGTGAGAGTTGAAACATGTGGCGATCGGAACTTCGCCAGCGGAATCATACAGACGCCTGGAGGGAACGCATGCAAGTTCACGCCACCATTTTCGGATGTAGGACGAAGGAGGTTGGCGAAGCGACTTGAGGGTCAGCGCATCTGTGGTCACGCACCGTGATGTTGATGCGGCGTGTCCGCTTCATACGGAGTCATTGTGCCATATGCAGTACCTGCGATGCAATATTCCAGGCAGAGTGCTAGCCCGTTTCAAACAAGAAATAACACATTGCTTGAGTTCTGGGGAGCACGTGGTGTAGATGCGGGTTCGACGACTTGAAGTTGAGTTGTGCCAGTGGGACATGAGGGTCCATTAAATTTGGAAAGATGTGCTGGCTGAAGTTACCAGCGACATCGGCCATCAACGTCACTGGCAAATATTAGTATAGCGTAAGTAAGAATTTGCTTCAGTTGCGTCATAAGTTGGATAGCATGATGCCTTGGCCTGGTGACCGCGTCGAATTTCAGCTTGTTATTCTACTGGCCACGACACGGATGGGCAGTCATTCATGCTAGTAATGGTCAGACGGCAAGGCAAGGACGTGGTGTCAGAATTGCAAGGCAATCCTCTAGATACGTTCATCGACATTTCAAGAAAGATACGATCTAGCTGTTCGAAGGAGATATGATTCAGTCGGATAAAAACAAGCATAAATCCGCAGCTGTGTGCGAACACTCTCTCGCAGCTTTTCCCTTTGCACCACTTGGCCATGTCCCACCTCGCCCGTAATCCTCGCATGCGGTTTTCGCCGCAAAATTTTATCCGAAGCACCAAATCTAAACCATAACAGCGTTATCAAGCTCACAGGTATCAAAGTGGCCCAGAGTAAATGAATACCTTTTCTGGATTTTCAATGACACCACCACGTAAATTACCATGCGCTGTACTCGCTCACCAGCCCACGCCGCGGTGGCACCGTGCGACTCGGATGTCCCATGCCAGAACAATGTATGCCTTACAAAGTACTTGGGTATGTTTGATCCTGTCAATAACACAGACGGGACCAGGTAGTATACTTCAGTAGTTCGGTCGCCTCTTTGTTGGTACAACGGCATCGGCAGTGTCTGGGCATTGGAGGAAAAGTGTCTCTAGTCCCGCATGTGAGACTGTTTGCTTATCAGTATACAGAAAAGAATGATACACAGGCTACTTGCCTTGAAAACCCAAATTGAGCACCAGGAAGTTCACCACGGACAATTCTCGAATCGATGAAAAGTTGTCTTGTGCTAAATTAACCCATTCCATCTGTCAATGTAACCCTCTGCATCATTGATAACAATATCCCCTGCTTCAACCACCTGTCAGGCATGGTCGTGGATGACATCACACTGTCACACACACGAGTAGACCAGAATTCCAAAACACACCTTATTCGCCATTGGGCTTCACACCCATATCTCTCTGGCACCGTCGACATCGATAAGAACCCGGATGTGTGAGTACTCGATGTATAATGAACACAGGTCCAGTGGTGACCTCTTCTCTATCTTTGCAAACCAGCCGGATCTCGAGGCTGGGCAATACACGACCAATGCCAATGGATCGAATATGTGCATTGGCATCGTCAGGGTGTAAGACAGTGAGTGCCGGGGAGGTCTCTGTTACAGACTTGGTCACCAGGGTAAAACGGCAGATTGGTAGATGCACCCTGACTGACAGCATTCCACCGGCTGTGTGGCGATGCTTTCGTACGGTCGGCGTGAGACCAGCCTCCAAGGGAGCACGCCAGAGTAGAGATATGGATCGAAGTCATACGGTAGTACCTTTCGACAGCTTAGAGATCAGGGATAGAATCGCCATCAACGATATCGAAAAAACATACCGTCATGACGGACCAACACGATTAGTATGACCAACACGATCGTTGCTTCGTATCGTTCGACAACCTGAAAAAACCGTATCAGACTGAAACCGGCCATGTCACTGCCAGGGAATTTAGGAAAAGCAAAAAAAAAGTGACTCGATGGCAATGTCAAGTGGGAATAGGACGGTGATCCAAAAAAACACATCCGGTTGTGGGCAGACTGCGTGCTGGGGTACCGACGGTGTAAGACATGACGTCGCCTTTGGCCAGGCGGTGCCGGAGGAGTGGTAGAGGTACAGGGTCTCGTTCGATCGGTCTCCATCAAGGCTGTCCTCGGCGGGAAGTTCGCCTCGCGCGAGGAAGGTGTCCAAAGGGGTGAACTCCATGGGTGAAGTGAAATTTGGTTGGGTCATAGGGCGAGCGAAGGGTGCGGGGAGGTTAAGAGGCGACTAGGCGGATTGGAGGGCATAGGAACGAAGGGCAGCACAGGTAATGACGGTTCTAGTGGCGGCATCGATGAACGCAGGGGAAGCCGAAGGGAAAACGAGAGCCTTGTGGAGGAGTATCCGGAGAGGACCCAAGGACATGGGTGAATAGGGACCTACTGGGTGGCGGTGAGGTCAAAACGATAGACACTGTGAGGATGGTGGGAATGAACAAGGATATCTGGCGATGTGAGCTCAAACGACAGCAGTCTCAGGCTTGTCTTGGCTGTAACGTGTTGCAATTGAACACCGTGACATACATCGGATGATCACTTTGCTCATTTGAATTCTGGAGGTCCGGGTCCTGCAGCTTGAAGCTTGAAGAGCCGCATGTCGTTTTCTCGGAGAGATTTATACGCTCAAAAAGTGCTCGGCGGCAAGGTGTCTATCGGCTTCCAAAGTATTCGCTCTGCGAAAGGGCCAAGGGTGCGTCAATCGGAGAATCCCCAGCTGCAGTACATAGTCGCTAATTATTCGGTCTCAGCTTCCATGCAGTGCAAACTCCCACCGTATTAGCTCGCTCCTCGTCCCTCGTCTCCCCGACCCACCACTAACATGGCGGCTGGTCGATGTTACAACTTGGTCTGTGGTCAGCACACTCCCGTCGAGCCCGACGCTCGACTGAAAACAAATTCCCAAGTTTGCGCACAACGAACCCCGCGACCTCATTGTCGTGCGTCTCTCCCATTTCCTCGCCGGTTTCGCCCCAGGCGGAAAATACGACGGCACGGCCGGCATATACCGTGACAACAACTCCAAGGAATGTACTGGCTTCTTTCACAAGATGATCATTCGTACGCTCGGACAAATGGGCTCCATTGAATGGTTCCCCCAAAACGGCCTCAAGTATGATCAAATCAATGCGTTCAAGCGTGCGCTCCAAGATCCGTCTCTGTCTCTGCCATCGTGCTCACCCTCGTGAACCCTGACAAAGCATTGGCGTTTCCAACACCCAAGGTACCGTCAGCAAAGTCAACGCTAACTGGCCCTCTACCTCATCCTGTCCACCCTCCGCAACTTCTCCAGGGGGAGTTCTCTCGTTGCGGGCATGTGGAGGGAACCCATCATTCGCGAGGATACGCACGACTTGAGGATACGCACAGTCAGTATCTTCGGTCTTGGTGGCATCTGTCTTTTCCTTGCTCGCTCGCACACCTCCACCGACGACCGCATGGTGTACCACGACCGGAACCGCGTTACGGAGGCCCCACACGGCGCGAGTAGGTCGAAAACATAGATGTACTTTGCCAGCAGGCAGAAGTATTGAGCGTGCATGTCCTATTCGCATTCATTGAATTTGAAAGCCATGATCGAGCTCGTCAATCCCATCGATTTGTGAAATGCTCGAAGCATATATGATCAGATATAAACAAGTACAGTTCCGCACCTTACGCCAATACTTCCTTACAGCTTTGTCCGTCGCATCGCCTGGCCGTGTCCCACCTCGCCATTATCTAATGTACTAGGATGGAGTCCCCCATCCTCAAACCCTCCGCCGGGGAGGAGCGTGAACTTCTTGCGTTTGTCTTTGCTTGAAACTTCACAAAAGACATTCTGTGTCGTTTATCGAACCCCCCTAGATGAGAGAGTGATCCCATGTTGGTATGAACAGCCGTGAGGACCGCATGGCAGCGCAAAAGTGCTCTGGGGATCCCGAAAAGGACTCTAGCGCCCAAACAACCTGTGGGTACTGTAGCCTTCTGTATGGCATCAGTAAATTCACATAGTGCTTTTTGGTGCTTTTGGTTACTTTTCAATGTGTTACCCAGCTCGTAGTACTGCTTCGTGGAGAGCGAGGAGGTGCGGAGTTCGGCGAGCATGAGAGTGGCGCTCTTGAGGGCGTCCATGACGTTGTCGTTATCCTAGAAGTGGTGAGAGACGGGCTGGGCGAAGACACGGGACGCACGAGATGGCGCTTCATCCGGCCAACCTAGATCTTGACGGTGGCGAGCGACTCACAGAGCAGCTTGCCGGGCGCGAGTATTACATAAGCAAGATATGTCGAAACGCAGACCAAAGAGCGACAACGATGACGACGAGAAGCAGGAGAACGCGACGCCGAAGTTGGTCGGCCTTCGCTTTAACTACTACGACGCAGACGCGGCGATCGACTACCACGCGATCAAGCAGCTGTTTCGGTGCAGCTGTTTGGGCCGGACGTGGAGAAGATCAAACCGGGCTAATGTACTGCACGTGAAATATACAGTGTACGCTGGCCCCACTATTGACTACCACTAACGTCACAGTAGCGAGTTTGATGCATACGTCCAAGCCCAGAGAATGCCAGTAGAAAACAAGAGACAACCGACCATGTTCAGTCGTCAGTTTTTCTCTCGTACACATGCTAGAACATAGTAGCACGTCACTTCTATACCAGTACAACAAGACCCGCAAGAAGGCGGATGTACGACCCTGCAGCTCAAAATACAAGTACAAGACAAACGCCACTTCCATCAGCTTGTCTTACAACTGTAGCAACTATCAGACACAAGTCAGCGAGTGCTCAACAGCTGAGTGAGGATGCTGCATACGTTGAATGTGATTCCGGTCGTGCTTGCAGCTACAGCCATCCATCCGACAGGAATGCGCTCGTTGTCTCCGAGGATGAGATCAGTGTACTCTTCCACAACGCGTGCAATTTGTTTTTCTGTCTCGCCGACAAAAATTACTTTCAAAGGCAAGTCTCTCTCATTCTCGCCCAAGGATTTTCGCAGTGCTTTCAAACCGTCAATTGGACAGCGGTGACTGCGAGATATAGTGCATTGAAACGCACAAACCTGGTTCTTGAGCACGAGGGCACTGTCGATGCCGCAGAAATCGGTGCTAGCGGGACGCCAATAGTAGGGTGGCGTCCAAGTCAATGGTGCATCCAAAGTGCCGGAAATGTACTCAGGGAGGTTTGGAAGTTGTAGCGTGGTAGAATACTGCATCCCATCGAGGGAATACCAGCGGATACGAAATTCCTTTGATTGGAATATTGAGTCGTGAAACAGACTTTCGAAAATGTGGCCAGAGGATGCATGCAACGATGGGTGTCCGCTGAGGGTGGCGTAAAAGTCCGCTTTTACTTGATTGCTGGTCAGCAAAAGCCCGTCAGAGAGATAGTCGCAGATGGTGCGTGTCGGGATCCAAACGTCACAGTCATAGCGGATCAGATGCCCCGTATCTGCATCCTTTTTTGGGCGGATGAAAAAAAATTGAGATGGCGCATCGGCTGGGAAGTCGAACGACCCCGCCCCCTGCACGATGGCTCTGCAGTGATGGACAACACCGTCGACGCAATGGCGGAATGTTGCTTCAATCTCTGACTCGTCTGAAGGTGTTTGGCATCCAATCCATCTCCCAGGCGTACCGCCCCACTTCTCCATGACAGCGCTCAGATGACTGACATCTAGCTGTAACAGTGTGCTACACACTGTGTCATAAATTGCGTTTGAGTACAAAAATGAAAGCTCCACTTACGCGAGTTTCTTGACTTCTTCTCGAGACCATATGTCCATGACGAAGGGCCGTGCAAAGTGATGATTTCTGAAAGACTCCCAGTGTATGGCACTCGGAGAGGTAGTCAGGAGGATGCGAACATTGGAGATGGCCGTGAATCCACCAGGAGGGTGAGAGATGTATTCATTGGCGTCGCAAAGAGCCCAGATCCTATGTGGGTAGTCGAAAAGCACCGACCCATCCTGCATTTTACGCATTGTAACACCATCTTCTCCGAAAAAAATGTAGCAATCAAGACCATTCAGAGGCTGTATTACAATCGCTTCTCCGAGGCCAAGAAAGCGAACGAGTGCATAGAAGAGGAAACAGGTTTTACCTAGCGGCGTCACGGTTAGTTCGCGTTCTGGAAAGTGTTACCCAAGAATGTTACCTATCCCTGGTTGACCAATGACAAAAGAAGGGCGATAGTCTGTGTGAATGACATTGAATGCTACACGATATTCCTCCCTGACGAGAATCTTCTCCCACTGCAGAGCCTTATTGGAGAGGAAATGAAAGACATTGAAGTACTCCTGAATGTCGAGAAACTCGATGTCATCCTCACTCTGTAAGAGAGCCTGGGGGTTTCTCCAGGCATGCTGGAACAAGTTCTGCAGGACAGGGAGGAAATGTTCGAGTGTATGCATCGACGAGAGGGTGCAGGGATGATTGAAACTCCCCCTTATAGGGGTTTTTCAAAGTGTGTGACTCTGCATCATTCATGTCACAGAGTTTTGTCTTTGGATATATGTCAGTCAGCAGTGCACCTCACCCATCCCCTACCACACACCTTTCCCCTTCACCCTTTGTCTTTCAACCCTGAAGCATATCCTTCCCTTTTGTTGCACCCACCCACCTCTTCCTCACTTCAAGCTCCCACCCTCAGCACCTTGCAGTTTCCTCCCCAAGTGCACAGGTGCCTACACCAAAACTTCCATGATGCATTAGCTGTGAGGTCTGGCCTGCCTGCCCTGCAGCTCATGCATTGGCTTGGTTTTACTTATTGCCAGCAAACACTATGCTTTCCATGGATCTGAAAAATCTGACCCACAGGTGTACCCACAGTGGATTTCACCCATGGGTTTATTGTTTGAACTGGTATACAATAGGATGTATGACACTACAAACTGATGTATGTTTGAAGCTGTTACATTTCACTTGTATGATAAACTGGCCCAACCTAGTATTCTTTCTTTTCTTAAAGTGCTCTAGAATACACAACATGTTTGCTGCATGCTTTTCATCTCTGTCTTTTATTCTTGTTATCTTCTTTGCCTTGTTTCTTCCTGTGGAACATTCTATCTTTACATTGCTTAGTCATAAGTATTCTATGACATTCCATTGCCTTCCATTTTGCAATACTTAAGCCTCAGTCTCACTCAATGTACCCTAGCTTAGTCCTGCTCAATTCTACCTTGTTCTCTTTGAAGTCCTCTAAGTTCCCTTCATCAGCCTCTTCATTGAATGAACCCCCTTTGACCCTCATCAACTTGATCATTGACTGAACCTTTGACCCTCTGGCAAGCATTCCACTTGTATACCTTGAATCCTTGACCTCATCCTTAGTTCTTTGAGCCTACACTCATTCCTACCCATACCAAGCATAACAGAAGCTGTTTAGGAACAATGGCACGTTCTCTGTCAAACTTTATCACATACATTTTGTTACACTTGGCCCAGGTAGGGACAAGCATAGGCCTAACAATAATTGCCTAGGTCAAGGACAGGGGCTGAGAGTTATGTACTGATGTAAGTCAGGGACTCCGGAAATGAAGACAAAGGGTTCTGGTGGACAAAGGTTTAGAGTTATGTCAGATAATGTCAAAGGTTCTCCTAGAGGGATCACAGAGGTTCTGGGTGGAGGGGACTAAGGATGATGATGAGGAGGCACTAAGGCCAAACTTAGGGATGATCTCAGAGGAGGACTAGGGATGTGAAGGTGAAAACCTAAGGTAGGAATTGCTTAAGGTTACTGTACATGAGCAGCCAGTATTTATACTAGAAGGTGCCAGTCATACTGAGTCACCCGGAGTCAATGGATAGCCTTAAGGCTGCATAAACTAAGTATAGTCCTATGCAAGACTATGCTAAGGTGCTGCAATCAGAGGCTATGTGTGATGATGAGAAAATGAAGAGAATAAATAGTGTGGGCTGCACAAGTGGAAACACATAGGAATCTGATCAGAGATCTCTAAGTAAAAATAGATAGTAAGTGTAAATAGACATGGTAAAGTCTAGAATGTGAAGGGATATCAATGTTACTGTGTTGCATAGCAAAAGAATCAAAAGAAGACTGAGAGATGTTAAGATGTAAAGTGAAAAGAAAAGATAGGGGGGTATCATGAATTGTAACATTACCCCCTTTGTATGGCAAAGCCACTGGATTTGCTTTAGTTGAAGGTGATGTCTTTGTTGGTGATGATGTCATTTTGGTTCCAGGCATCTTCATCTTCCCATCCATTGTCCTGCCAGCTGTGGTAGTAGTCATCACACCCAAAGTTGTGACCATGAAAGAATCCACATTTTTCACAGCTGTGGTGGTTGATGGTGGGGATATTTTCTGGGTTGACTCCCCAGTTGTTGGTGCAGTGAGGGCAGGGGTGGCTGGGGCACAAGTGGCGAGTATGCCCTAGGGCACAATGTTTACAGTGATCACAGTGATGGCATCTGCAGTTGAGGGTTCAATGGCCATGGTGTCAGCATTGGTTGCAATGTGAGTTGCTGGTAGAGGAGGGAGAGGGTACAGGGATCTCATCCCAGTTGGTGGTGGCTCCTGAGTTGGAAAGGACATAGCCAGTGTTTGAGTGTGGGGTGGGTGATCTGATAGTACAGGATTGGTTTGTGGAAGAGTTGCACCTGGAAAGGTCCATGAGCATGGCCACAGCTTGTAGGCTGGTGGGGGTGTGGTGGGGTTGGAAGTCAGTGGTGATGGGTGGTATATTCTCCTGATTTGGATGTGAGGAGTTGTGATGAAAAGGAGGGGTGGGAACCAGGAAATTGGCAAGAGATGGAGGGATTCAGGGAATGAAGGCAGGGTGTCCATAGAGGTAAGCCCTTTGTTTGTCAGTGACTAGGTTGAGGGTGATAGTGGTGATGACTTCGGCGATGGTACCATAGGAGAGGATGTGTTCAATCATATGACTGAAACCTAGATGGTAGAGGTTGTCTAGTGCTTTTTGTTGTGAGTATGCTGTTACATACATGGGAAGGTCTGAGTTACATACCTGGTGTAATGTCCAGGGAGGATCTTACATTGGGTGACATTATGTTATCAAAAGAGAATCAATTAAAACTCAGTTAAGCTAAGTATGTACTTATATACATAATATGTATGAACTTAATCTATACTTAGTGTACAGTATCATTCAACACTCCCCCTTGCTTAGTTATTGGTAGATGTGCAAGTATACATAGGGTTAAGTACTTTTATGTGGAGTAAAACTCCAGGCCCAGCTGAGAGCAAAATTCATTGAGCTTGACTCATCCAAGGTTCTTAGTGAACATATCTGTGGGGTTGTCAGTCCCAGGGATATAGAATAGCTCTATTAGCTTATGGGCCATGACTGCATCACATATGAAGTGATATTTCACATGGATGTGCTTGTTACACTTTTTGGTCACAGGATTTTGCACAATAAAAAGGCTACCCTGATTGTCACCACAGATGGGGATAGGTCTTAGCTTATAGCCAAGTTTGTCCATTATCTCATGTATCCAAATGCATTGGTGAGAACAGTCACTGAGTGCCATGTACTCTGCCTCAGTGGAAGAGATGGTGGTGGTTTTTTGTAAGTGTGAATTCCACAAAAACACACCATTGGCCATTTTGAGATAAAAGCTGGTTTTGGAGTGCAAAGTATTGGTGTCCTGCACCCAATCCAAATCCATACAGGCAATTAAGCCTTTGCTGCCAGCACCATTATAAATGAGTGTGTAATTGTGGGTGCCAATGAGATAATGGCATATATACAGGGCCTGATCAAGGTGCTCCTGAGATGGATTGGCTGACATTTGTGCCAGTTGGGTAACAGTGTATGTGATGTCAGGGTGGGTGCCAATCATAAGATACAGCAATGAGCTGATCACTATCTGAAAATGCATCCATAATTCATGTTGGATTGATGTATCGTTCTTCACTGGGTAATAACCTTGTGGGAGAGGGGTAGGTGCAGATTTGGCATTGGTCATGCCACATCATTCAAGCACCTTATCAAGGTAATCCTTTTGGTTGATCCAGATAGTGCAACCTTCTCAATGAATGTTCATTCTGTTGCAACATCAGGAAAATTTTAATAAAACAATAATCCCAGATAATCCCATATAGCCATGGAAGTGGGGTTGATAATAGATTATAATTGCATATAATTGGCCTTCTGTGGCTATATGGGATTATCTGGGATTATCATTTCATTAAAAATTTCCTGATGAAGTATGCTGTATCATACATCAGAAGGTCTGACTACATACCTGGTGTAATGTCTGGGGAGGATCTTACATGGGTGAGGTAAAGGATATCAAAAGAGAATCAATTAGAATTCAGTTACCCTGAGTATGTACTTATATACATAATGTGTGTGAACTCTATCTATACATAGTATACAGTGTTTGTTCAACACTCCCCCTTGCTTAGTTATTGGTTAGATGCACAAGCATACATAGGGTAAAGTACTTTTAAGTGGAGTAAAACTCCAGGCCTAGCCAAGAGCAAAATTCATTGAACTTGACTCATCCAAGGTTCTTAGTAAACATATCTGCAGGATTGTCAGTCCCAGGGATATAGAATAGCTCTATTAGCTTATGGACCATGACCACATCATGTATGAAGTGGTATTTCACATGAATGTGCTTATTATGCTTTTCAGTCACAGGGTTTTGTGCAATGAATAGGCTACCCTGATTGTTGCCACAGATGGGGATAGGTCTTAGCTTATAGCCAAGTTCACCCATCATCTCATGTACCCACACACATTGCTGAGAGCAATCACTCAAGGCCATATATTCTGCTTTGGTGGAAGAGACAGTGGTGGTTTTTTATAAGTGTGAATTCCACAAAAACACACCATTGGCCAATTTGAGATAAAAGTCAGTTTGGGAATGTGCAGTATTAACATCTTGTGCCCAATCCAAATCTGTACAAGCAATTTGTTACACATGGTTCGGGTAGGAACAAGTGTAGACCTAACAATAATCACCTAGGTCAAGGCCAGGGGTTAAGTTTTACATACTGATGTAAGTCAGGGACTCTGGAGATGAATACTGAGAGTTCTGGTGGGCAGAGATTTGAGATTATGTTAGATGACATAAAAGGACTCCTAGAGGGATCGCAGAGGCTCTAGGTGGTGGATACAAAGGATGACGATGAGGAGGTACTAGGGCCTCACTTAGGGGATACTCAAGAGGAGGACTGAGAGTGAGGGTGAAAACCTAAGGTAGGAATTGCTTAAGTTTACTGTACATGAGCGACCAGTATTTATACTAAGAGGTGCTAGTCATACTGAGTCACCTGGAGTCAATGGATAGCCCTAAGGCTGTGTAAACTAAGTATAGTCCTATGCAAAACTGTGCAGAGGTGCTGTGATCAGAGGCTATGAGTGATGATGGGAAAATGAGAGTAATAAATAGTGCAGGCTGTGTGAAGGGAAACACATAGGAATGGGATCAGAGATCTTTATGTAAAAATAGATAGTAAGCATAAATAGACATGGTAAAGTTGAGAATATGAAGGGAGATTAATGTTACTGTGTTACATAGCAAAAGAATCAAAAGAAGACTAAGAGAGATTGTTATGTAGCATGGAAAGAAAAGATAGGGGGGTATCACCGATCATAACACAATTAAGCCTTTGCTGCTGGCACCATTATAAATGAGTGCATAATCATGAGTGCTGACGAGATAATGGCAGATATATAGGGCCTGATCTAGGTGCTCCTGTGATGGATTGGCTGATATGCATGCCAATTGGGTAATGGCATATGCTATATCTGGATGGGTGCCAATCATTAAATACAGCAATGATCTGATCATGGTCTGAAAACACATCCATAATTCATGTTGGACTGGTTTATCATTCTTCACTGGGTAATATCCCTGTGGAAGAGGAGTGGGTGTGGATTTGGCATTTGACATGCTGCATCATTCAAGCACCTTGTCAAGGTAGTCTTTTTGGTTGATCTGGATAGTACAACCTTCTTGATGGATGTTCATTTGGAGGAATTCAGATTGTTCTCCAAGATCATGACATTCCCACTTCTTCATGAATGCAGCCTTAATCTTATCTACAAAAGATTTGTTGGGGCCACAGAAGAGGGAATCATCAATGTAAACTACCACAAGTACGACATTTTGGCCATTGCAGTATATAAAGAGTCCAGCATTGGTCTTTAATCATTTGAAACTGAGTTCCACCATGGACTTATCAAGCGCTTTCCACCAGGCTAAGCTGGCTTGCTTGAGTCCATAAAGTGCATGCATGAGATGGAGGACTTTGCCTTTTGCATTGGGAGACATGAACCCTTCAGGAAATTCCATATAGATTTCCTCATCCAGTTTACCATAAAGGTATGTGGAGTGTATGTCAAGGCCTGTTATGTACCATCCTTCCAGGGCTGAGAGGATGAATATACATCACACAGTCTCAAAGTGTACAACTGGGGAAAAGACTTAGTCAAAGTCCAGCCCTTCAACCTGTGAGAAGCCTTTGGCTACTAGGCAGGTTCTTTTATGACCATCCAACTTTTGATTGAAAACCCAGCAATTTTTAATCACCTTTCAGTGTTGTGGGTGTGGAACAATTTCATAGACCTTTCAGTCTTTGAGCATTTGTAATTGATCTTTGCAGGCTTTAAGCCAATTCTTTTGCTCTCGCTCAGGGAGCTGTAGGATATCATGAAACATCCATTCTTACAAATTAGGGGATGCCCCAAATGTGGTGTCATGCAGAAGTGCATGACTGCAAAGGAATGAGACCAATGCATCTCCCCCTTCCTGTGTGAGATGGTCAACATCTTCTTCAGAGGTAGGAGATGGGGGGAGTCCACCAGGGACAGTGGGCAAATCTGGGATTGTGTCTGGTGCACAAGAGGGACCAGATGCCTCACCAGTTAGTTCCTTCCAACAGGAACTGCTCTCAACATCTCTCAGTTGTTGAAGTGGATGATGCCACTCACCAAAGATATTACCTGGGTGTGTCAGTGGGTTGTGAAGGCATTCACTCTGCCAGAGTGGAGGTGGGCCAACAGGAGGTGGGCAATGTGAGGGCAGAGTAACTGGAGGTATTGGAACTGGGCTAGGGGTCTGTGTGCATGGGGGTTCAGACTCATTGGACTCATCAGAAGATGAATCAGACAAAGATGAAATGGCCACAAGTGACTCAGAGTCCATAGATGTAGCCTGGTGATGGTTGTGAGGGTGGCT
>JBBPLE010000358.1:0-14702 GCA_038089675.1 Boletales sp. KT-2023b | reverse complement strand
CTAGGGGTCTGTGTGCATGGGGGTTCAGACTCATTGGACTCATCAGAAGATGAATCAGACAAAGATGAAATGGCCACAAGTGACTCAGAGTCCATAGATGTAGCCTGGTGATGGTTGTGAGGGTGGCTTGGGGCCACAACTAGCTCATCATTCAAAAATGCAGCTGCGTCAGGGGCCACAACTGACTCATCATTGCTAGTTGCAGTAACTTTAGACTTATGACAGGGAGCGGTAGGGGCCACATCTCACACATCTGCTGGTGTTGTGGGTTTTTGAGGGTTTGATCCCTCATGCTCATGAGGAGCTATGGGTGGCCCAGAGTGTGGGTGGTGTGAACAAGAGTGTCCACATCAAGGAAACAATGTTTTATTGAAGATTGCATGTGTGGATGTACAGACAGAATTGTCCAGGCACATAAACAGATAATTGGAATCACTACCAGGTGCAACACCCAGGTAGATCATCAACTGTGATTTAGGTTGCAATTTACCACCACAGTGTTCAGCCAGAATGTGCATGTAGGCACCACATCTGAATATTTGTAAATGGGAGATAGATGGTTTCTCCCCCTTGAGCAGTGTATAGGGGGTTTCCCATTTAAGATGGACTTGAGGAGTCCTGTTGTAAACATGGGTTGTGTGAAGCAAAGTCCATTCCCAATAGGAGGGAGGTAGGCAAGCTTGTAAATGCATTGCCTGAGCTTTGTCCATTAATGTACAGATTAAGCATTCTGCATGCCCATTCTGCTGATGTGCATAAGGGGCAGACTATTGGATGTTGACTGCATTGTCCTTTAGGAACTCAGTAAATGCTTTGGAGATATACTCTCCACCTGCATCTGAGTGCCAGTGCTTAATTGCAGCATTATACTGATTTTGGACTAGAGTGAACCATTGCTTGGTTGCTCAGAGTGTTTGATCCTTGGACCATACTAAGGTGGTCCAGGCCATGGAAGTGTAATCATTGTAAAAGACAACTGCATACTTGTATTTACTGTATGACTGTACTTCAAAGGACTTTAAGTCCAAATGGATTAACTCAAAGGGAGCAGTTGCCTGTGTCTCACTAAGAGGAAAGGGATGATTCAGCTGCTTGCCAAGCTGACAACCATGTCAGATGCCAGTTTTGGAAGGAATCTTTATGTCCAGAAAATCCTTGACATGCTTCTTGGCATGCCTGATGACATCAGGGGACAAGTGTCCAAGACATTGATGCATGAGCTCATATTTGATCTCAGAGGCAAGTGACGACATGCTAGAGGGCATGTCATCAGGGAAGATGGGTTTGGCACGAAGCCAATACATGGTATTTCCACCATGACTGTAGAATTCAAGGTAGGCCTCTTTGAAGCATTGATCCCAGATAGTGAGGTATCTGGGTCTGGCTCAGAGTGTGAGGCAATGGTTTTGCAAGAGTGTACCCATCAACACAAGTCAAACAGCACATGAAGGCATGTGCAAGACAGGCAATAGACAGGCAATATGATTACCATACCATAGTAAGATGGTGCCTCTACCAATAATGGGTGATCAGCCATTTGCTGTGAAAGCCCACTGAGGTTGGTCAAATTTTTGGTATTGAACAAAGTCTGCTTGATCTGGTGAGAAGTGAGCAGAAGCTCTAGAATTGAGTAACCACATGTCAGATGGAACCTTATGTGAATGCACTTTTTCTTTTCCTTTGTTGTTCTTGCTACATGAATCACACAATGTGAATTCATGAGTAGCAGATGTATTCAAACTATCTACTACAGGAAACATGTATATACAATTTACCTGAGGTGGAGTTAACCACTCATCAGTACCTGATGTAGAAGGGAATGGATTGATGCATTGTGATGTGGACTCCATGAAGAAGTCCTCAATGTATTTGTCATAGGCATCATTGCCCAGACTTACAGTGTCTTCCTCATCGATCTCCATTAAGCTGGTGGTGCTGATGAGTGGGATATTGCTGATCCACTCAGAGAGTGGGGTGGACAGACAATTGGAGAGGGTTTGCTCTGTGCAGCTTCACTTGGAGTGGTGGGATGCAACCAATTCGAGGTTGCAGATGGTAGAGGAGGTTGCTGGGACCTCAAGGTGTTGTGCAAGGGAGATGCTTTCCTGGGTTAGAGGAAAGGCAGGCAGACCATAGTGGATGGTGCTGGGTGTATGCACTTGTCTGTGTGGGTTAGGGACAGGTGATGTGAATGAGGTGGCAGCAGGTGAGATGGAGGTAGTGGAGGCAAAGGCAAAGAAGGCAGAGGCTTGAGCAGCCTCAGCTTGTTTCTTCTCCTTCTTGGTCTTCTTCTTCTCCTTATGCTTTTCATCACTCTGTTCAGAGCAACTTCCTTCATGGTGCTGCTTCTTCTGGTTATTCCCCTGATTAGAGGAACCACCTTGGTTTGATTGCTGCTGCTGGGAGAATTTGGGTTCCCCCTGCTGCCATTTGACAGCACTAACCTTGTTGGCCTGTTGGAGCTGTTTGTCCTGAGCAGGACAGTGTTGGGCATACATTTGCCATGACACTTGTACTTGGCGGGATATCTCCTCGATGGTGGGAACTATTTTGGTTATGTTACCTGATGTATCGGTTTCTGGTTGCATGCCAGCAATAGCTGCTGTGACATGGTCAGCATATTTCAGGATCTTGGAGATCATGATCATTGACTGAATTTTCACATTGATGGGATAACTGAAGTTGGAGAGGTGGGAGAAAAGTGTGTCCAATTTGAAGAATGCTGTGATGGGCAAGTTATTGTCAGGGATGATGAGGCCCATGAGAGCCTTGAACTCAGTGATGGCAGATGAGATGGTGGGGTGATCAAAGCACTTTTCAAGGTCCTTAAGAATGGCCTCTGTGTCTTGACTAAAGTCAATGCCACATTCACAAACATGACATTTGCAGGTGAGAGCAATAGCTCTGGTGACTTTGTCACCATCTCAGTCCCAATCCTCCTGTTTCTCCTTGGCCCTTCTAATTTCATCAGGCATGGGAGTATAGCCAGGGGTGGTGACATTTCCACCTGCATCTTTTATGTTGGCAGTGGTAGCCAGTATCTCTGGATGGTCTTTCATAATCCTGGAGTAAACTCTGATGGATCTGAGATAGTCATCCATGTGAGAATGCCAGGTTTGGTAGTTGTTACTGTTAAGTTTGGGAATTGTGGTGAGGGTGGTGGAAGACATGGTGAGATCTGGTGAGAGATTAAACATCAGCTTTTAGTAACCTTACAAGGCCACAATTCAACAAATTTGTGAAATGTGGTAAAATTCAGGTAAGGGAGTGGAACAAGCTGCATTGCTGAACATTTAGAGCTTGTCAGCCAGAGGGACATAGTCTCCCCTTGCCAAAGCACTGAGAGCGGCTGCATCAGGCTGAGTTAACAGCCCAATGTGCTCAGTGGAATAAACTGCACAGAGCAGCTCTGATGTTCACATCATGGGAGTGGAACTTAATCCACATTGCACATGATCCAGGCAGTTGCCAGAGTGGTAGGGTGGAAGTGAATCCACACACAAGCCTGCTCAGGGCTCATAACCTGTTGCAAGTATGCTGTATCATACATTGGAAGGTCTGACTATATACCTGGTGTAATGTCCAGGGAGGATCTTATGTGGGTGAGGTAAAGGATATCGAAAGAGAATCAATTAGAACTCAGTTACCCTGAGTACATACTTATATACATAATGTGTGTGAACTCTATCTATACATAGTATACAGTGTTCATTCAACACATTCAGAGGAACTCAGATGGTTCTCCAAGATCACAACATTCCCACTTCTTCATAAATGTAGATTTGATCTTGTCTACAAAAGATCTGTTTGGTCTGCAGAAGAGGGCATCATCAACATAGACAATTGCTAGACATATGTCTTTGCCTTTGCAATATATAAAAAGTTCGGCATTGATTTTCAACTGTTTGAAACTGAGTTCCACCATGGATTTATCAAGTGCTTTCCACCAGGCTAGGCCAGCTTGCTTGAGTCCATAAAGTGCATGTGTGAGATGGAGGACTTTGCCTTTTGAATCAGGAGGCATGAACCCTTCAGGAAATTCCATATAAATCTCCTCATCTATACCATATACTGTAGGTATGCAGAGCATACATCAAGTCCAGTAATATACCATCCTTCTAGTGCTGAGAGGGTGAACATACATTGTACAGTCTCAAAATGTACAACTGGGGAAAAGACTTGGTCAAAGTCTAACCCTTCAACCTGAGAGAAGCCTTTGGCTACCATGTGGGCTCTTTTACAACTGTCCAACTTTTGATTGAATACCCAGCAGTTTTTAATCACCTTGTGGTGTTGTGGGCACAGAACAATTTCATAGACCTTGTGGTCTTTGAGCATTTGAGGTTGATCTTCACAGGCTTTAAGCCATTCCTTTTGCTCTTGCTCAAGAAGCTTCTGGATATCGCAGAATGTCCATTCCCACAAATTAGGGGTAGCCCTAAAAGTGGAATCATGTAGTAATGCATGACTGCAAAGGTATGAAACCAAAGCATCTTTCCCTTTCTGTGTGAGACAGTCAACATCATCCTCAGAAGTAGGAGATGGGGGAAGTCCACCAGGGACAGCAGGTGAATGCAGAATTGTGTCTGGTGCACAAGAAGGACCAGCCTCACTGGTCAGTTCCTTCCAATGGGCATTGTTCTCAACACCTTTCAGTTGTTGAAGCAGGTGATGCCACTTGCTGAAGATATTACCAGGGCATGTCAGAGGGTTGTGAAGATATTCACTCCACCAAATAGGAGGCAGGCCAACAGGAGGTGGGCAATGCAAGGGTGGGGTCACCAGAGGTGGAACCAGGCTAGGTGTCTGTGTGTGAGGTGGTTCAGACTCATCAGACTCATCAGAAGACAAATTGGGCAATTTAGCAGGTGAAGAATCAGAACTGCTATCTGTAGCATTTCCTTCAGTATCTGAAAATGCAGCAGAATGCAGGAATTTTCCTGATTTGGTAGGTCAACAGTGTGAAGTGCCATCTGCCACATTTTGCTCATTCAGTGGGTTTGTGACATTTTGAGGATTTGAATCCTCATGCTCATGTGGGGCAATTTGCAGGCTGGAGTGTGGCTGGTGTGGGGAAGATTGAGAGCATCTTGGAATGAGATCCTCATTGAAGATCATGTGAGCCAATGTTATGACAGTATTGTGGGGTCACATAAAGATAAAGTTAGACTCACTACCAGGGGCTAGGTCCAAGTAGCTCATCAGCTGCAATTTAGGCTGTAATTTCCCACCACAGCACTCAGCTGGAATGTGTACATAAGCACCACATCCAAATACATGGAGATGGGAGATAGAAGGTTTCTCCCCCTTAAGTAGTGTATAGGGGGTCTCCCATTTGAGTTGGATCTGAGAAGTCCTGTTATAAATGTGGGTCACATGGAGCAGAGCCCATTCCCAGTAGGAGGGAGGTAGGCAATCATGTAAGTGCATAGCCTGTGCCTTGTCCATTAAAGTGCAGATTAGGTGTTCCACATAACCATTCTGCTGGTGGGCATAAGGGGCAGACTGTTGGATGTTTACTCCATTGTCCTGGAGGAATTCAGTGAATGCTTTTGAAACATATTCACCTCCTGCATCTGAGTGGAAGTGCTTAATTGTGGCATTATGCTGATTTTGGACATGTGCAAACCATTGCTTAGTTGCACAGAGTGTTTGATCCTTGGACCAGATTAAGGTGGTCCAGGCCATAGAAGTATAGTCATCATAGAAGATGACAGTGTACTTGTATTTACTGTATGATGGTACTTCAAAGGATTTTAAATCCAAATGGATAACTTCAAAGGGAGTGGTTGCCCACATCTCACTAAGAGGGAAGGGATGATTTGGCTGTTTGCTGAGCTGACAACCATGACAGATGCCAGTTTTGGAAGGAATTTTCATGTCAGGAAAATCCTTGACATGCTTCTTGGCATGCCTGATGGCATCAGGGGATGAATGTCTGAGACATCAATCCATCAGTTTGAAATCAACTGATGAGGTAAATGACAACATGCCAGAAGGCACATTATCATCAGGGTGGACAGGCTTGGCATGAAGCCAAAACATGGTGTCCAATCCATGACAGTGGAATTCCAGATATGGGGCCTGGAAGCATTGGTCCCAGATTATAAGGAATCTGGGCCTGGCACAAATTGTGAGGCAGGTGATCTGAAGTAGTGTACCCAATGAAATTAGTCAAACAGCACATGAGGACATGTGCAGGACAGGGGACAATTGGGTGATATGATCTTTAAACTTGATCAACACTGAGCCTCTACCAATAATTGGTGATTGGCCATTTGCTGTTGAAGCCCATTGTGGTTTGTTGAATTTCTGATACTCAATGAAATCTGATTGATCCAGTGAAAAATGAGCTGATACTCTGGAATCAAGTAACCACATGTCAGAGGGGATCTTATGGGTGTGTGCCCTTTCCTTTCCTTTACTAGAATGCTTATTACATGAATCACACATTGTGAAATCAGGCATTGTAGTAAATTCACCACTATCTACTATAGGGAATGCATATACACTGCTATTTACCTGAGGTGGAGCAAGCTGCACATCAGTACCTGAAGTGGATGGGATGGAGTGGGACATGTACAAAGTGGACTCCATGAAGAAGCCTTCAATGTATTTGTCATAGGCATCATTGTCCTTCTTGTCCTTCTTCTTCTCCTTATGGTTATCATTGCTCTGGTCAGAGCAATTACCTTCACAGCACTGCTTCTTCTTATTCCCCTGGTTAGAGGAACCACCTTGTTGCTGCTGCTGCTGGGAGAACTGGGGTTCCCCCTGCTGCTATTTAATGGTATTAACTTTGTTGGCCTGTTGAGGCTAGGCATCCTTTGCAGGACAGCATTGGGTATACATCTGCCATGACACTTCTACTTGTTGGGAGATTTCCTCAATGGTAGGTACCATTTTGGTAACGACACCCTTGGAGTTGGTCTCCAGTTTCACAGTGGCAATTGTGGCAGCAATGTGGTCTGCATACTTTGGGATCTTGAAGATCACAATCAACTTTATTTTGTTGTCAACTGGGTATCCAAAGTTGAAGAGGTGAGAGAAGAGTGTGTCCAGTTTGGAAAACGCTGAGACTGGTGAGTTGTTGTCAGGGATTACAAGACCCATGAGAGTCTTGAACTCGGTGATGGTGGAGGAGACCATGGGATGGTTGAAATGTGTTTCAAGGTCCTTGAGAAGACCTTCAGCATCCTGGGCAAAGTCAATGCTACATTCATGAACATGTTGTTTGTAGGTGAGGGCAATGGCTCCAGTTGCCTTGTTATCATCTTTCTCCCAGTCATCTTGCCTGTCCTGAGCCTTCCAAATTTTTCAGGAGTTGAGGTGTAGGCAGCTTGGGTGACAACCTGATTGGTGTCTTTGATCTCCACAAGAGCAACAGGGATTTCCAGACAAGGCTTCATAATCCTAGAGTAAACTCCAATAGATCAAAGGTAGTCATCCATTTGGGAACACCAAGCATGGTAGTTGTTGCTGTTATGCTTGGGAATACCTGTGAGAGCAGAGGAAGACATGTCAAGTGAGATCTGGTGAGAATAGATGTCAGCTGAGAACCTCAAATGATTGCAAAACCATAAATAGGTGGGAATGTGGCAGAATGCAAAAGTGCAGATCATAGCATTTCAATGAATGTGTGAAAATGCAGCAGATTGCATAAGTGCACATCATAGCAAATCACCAAACATGTGAAAATGCAGTGAAATGCAGATGAGGGAGCAGAGCAAACTGCATCACTGAACATCCAGAGCTCATGGACCAAAGGGACAGAGTCTCCCCTTGCCAGAACACTGAGAGTGGCTGCATCAAACCAATCTAACAGTTCTATGCACTCAGCAGAATTTAATCCACACAGAGCAGCTCTATCATTCACCCATGGAAGTGGAAATTAATCTGCATCATGCATGGTCCAGGTAGTAGCTGAGATGGATGAGTGGAAGTTAATCTGCATGCAAACCTGCTCAGAGCTCATAACCTGTTGTGAGTACACTGTTACATACATGGAAAGGTCCAAGTTACATACCTGGTGTAATGTATGGGGAGGATCTTATGTTGGGTGACATTGTGTTATCAAAAGAGAATCAATTAAAACTCAGTTAAGCTGAGTATGTACTTATATACATAATATGTGTGAACTTAATCTATACTTAGCATACAGTATTGTTCAACACTTTTTCTCTCAACTGTCCAATGATGATCCAAAGGAGGGCATCAGTAGATCAGTAGGTGATTGATAGGTTGCAAATAAGGGAGAAGGTCTCATCAAAGACAGTAACAGCAGAGATGATTTCTGGAGACATGATATATGCCTGGTGTTGTTCCAGGGCAGATCTAGGGGCTTCTTGCAACAGGACATGAGTGAAGAGGATATGGTAGTTGGGTTGGCAAAGATGGTGGACATAGACTGGGATGGATGGGGGAAAAGGGGGGCAAGTGGGGAGACCAGGGGGTGAAGCCAGAGTAGATGGGGCTGGGATGGGAGGTTGGACTTTGGGGGAGGTGGTAAGGTCGTTGAGCACAGTGTCAGGGATGCAGAGGGCAATTTGGAGGATTTGGTCCTCAATGGTGGTTGAAGCAGTGGGGGGAAGGATGGGAGAGGTGGAGGGAGAACTGATGGGGGGGGAGTGGGGGAGCTAGAGGAGACAGAGATGGGAGAGGTGACAGACATTGTATACTACAGTTTGGAAGCTGGAGTGCAAGTATGTTTGGAATATTTCAATGATGAGGGGGAAGCTTTGGAGATGAGTCTTTTATAGTTGTTGAGGGTGTCCTGTGCATGTTTCAGGTCTCATTCTGGAAGCCATGAGTCATCCTCCAGTGGATAGCCTTTCCATTGGACAAGATACTGCCTCTGGGAAGGGTTGCCATGGTGTTTGATGATTTGTTCTATTTTGTATTCCTCTTCCCCTCCAATCAGATCTGGTGGAGGGGCTGGGGAGTTGGGGCCATGTATATTGTTCTCATGGTAGCATAAAAGCAGTGATGCATGGAAGACATTGTGAATTTTCCAAGTATGAGGGAGCTGTAGTTGACAAGTGACCAGGGAAAGGATTTTAGTGACAGTGGAGGGACCTTCTCATTTGGCTGAGAATTTAGGGGCACTGACATTTTGCTTAAGGTTTTTGGCATTTAACCAAACTTTGTCTCCTTTGGTGAACAGAATGAATTTCCCATGGTACCTGGATTTCATAAGTTGATGTGCAAGATCATATGCAGCCAATGCTTCATTGTGGGCAGCTGAGAGTTCCTGTTACACTTGGTCCAGGTAGGAACGAGCGTAGGCTCAAAGAACTAACTGAAGGTCAAGGGGTTCGGGTGATTCAGTCAAGAGGGCTTGCCGAATAGTCAAAGGGGTTGTCCGACGATGAGTCGACGAAGAGATCAAGGAGTCATCCAACAAAGAGTCAATGAGGGGGGTCAAGGGGTCATCTGACGAAGAGTCGATGAAGGGGTCAAGGGGTTGTCCGACGAAGAGTCAACGAAGGGGTCAAGGGGTTGTCTGACGAAGAGTCGATGAGAGGTTCAAAGGGGATCGTTTGATGATGAGTCAACGAGAGGTTCAAGGGGATTGTCCGATGATGAGTTGACGAGAGGTTCAAGGGGATCGTCTGACGATGAGTCAATGAGAGGAGTCAAGGGTTCGAGGTGATCAAGGTAGAATTGAGCAGGACTAAGCTGGGGTTACATCGAGTAAGACGACGGCTTAAGTACTGCGAAAGATAGAAGGTAATGGAAGGTCATGGAAGGTTGGTGACTAAGCAAAGTGAAGATAGAACCTTCCACAGGAAATAGAAGCGTAGATAACAAGAATAGCAAGCAGAAATAAAAGGTGCGTGATGAACACATTGCATGTTCTAGAGCACTCTAAAGAAGGTAAAGGATACTGGGTCGGGCCGGTCTGTTGTATCAATGAATGACTAAGAAAAAGAAGTGAATCGTAACAGTTCCTTGAGACATTGTTCCAGTGCTGGTAACTGTGATTTGGAGATGACTATGGGGAGGGGATGGGGTTCATAGCCCATCATGAGAAAGAATGGGGATTTTTGGGTGATGGAGTGTGTTATGCTTGGTCCAGGTAGGAATGAGCATAGGCTCAAAGAACTAATGGCCAAGTTAAATGGTCTGAGGTAAATGGGCAAAGAGGTTTGCCAGAGGGTCAAGGGTTTGGTTGATGGAGGTCGATGAGATTCAGAGGAGGTTGTCTGATGATAAAGTTGACAAAGGGTTTCAAAGAGATTTGCAGGAGTCGTCCAACAATAAATTCAATGAAGGAGTTCAGAGGATATCAGAGAGTCAAGGTAAGATTGAACAGGACTAAGCTGAAGATACATCAAGTATAATGACAACTTTAAGTACTGCGAAGAATGGAAACTAATAGAAGGTCATGGAAGGTTTGTTACTAATCAAACAAAGATAGAATCTTCCATGAGAAACAGAAGCAAAGATAGCAAAAATAGAGAACAGAAATGAAAGGTGTGCGACGAACATGTTGCATGTTCTAGAGCACTCTAAAGAAGGAAAAGATACTAGGTTGGGTCAGTCTATTGTATGCGGAAGTGAATCATAACATTACCCCTGGAGTACATTTAAAGTTACAACAAGAAATGAATCAAAGAAAAGCATTAAAGATCCATGCACCTGTCTCCACCAGGGGAACCAGTCATGTTGGCATATGCCAAGTTGTCATATCCTGGGTCATTGTTGTTCAGGTCTAGGTCAGTGAGTTCTGGATCAGGAGAGGGACAACAATGATGGTGATGAGGACAAAGGGGTTGACGATGGCGACAAGATGGGGGGGAACTTGTCTGGGAGCTGTGTTTGAGCCAGAGGACAGGGGATCAGAGAGTCATTCAACGAGAGGTTGGGGTGGGGATGGGGGAGTGAAGCCAGAATGCCTAGAGCATGTTGAGGAAGCTGAAGAGGAGGAAGAGGAGTTTACTGGGTTGAGGGTACATGGACGAGGACAATGAGGGCAGCAATGTTGGATGTGACCAGGGCAGTGATGAGCACAGTGCGGGCAGACATAGTATGGGTAGTTGATGCAGATGTGCAAGAGATGATAGCAATGGAAACATGCTCAGCTGTAGAGGTAATGGTCAGGGGAAAGGGGTATGTTACATTGTCCTTCCCAACTAACTTCAGCTCATTCCATAATGGCTAGTTCCTCAAGGGTGAGGGGTTCTTTGGAGGCTTCTGGGGATGGGTTCTGGTGGAGGCAGTGGCATTCATCAAGCTCTCAGGTATAACATAGAACATCCTTGGCTAGCTTGTCCATTTCTAATTGGTGCATGACAGAAAGAACAAGGTTGGTCAACTCAGTGTGGGTTTCATGGAGGGCAGCAACATGTTCCATAGGGTAGTCGGACATCTGGTTGGCAAGGGGGTAAAGGCTGTGGATCTCTTGAAAAAGAAGGAGTAACATATCAAGGGGAGAGAAGGGTTCTAAATGGGCATGAAGGAGGGTAATGAGATGGGGGGTTTCAAGAAGGAGCATTAAAGAGGATTGTTCAGTGATGGGGAAGGCATTGGGATGGATGCGCTGAGCATACAGTGGTAACTCAATGGAGACGGCTAGATTTGGGTCAAGTGTAGGAATATGCAGGGGGGGAGACATAGGTTGGGGAATATCCAGATTGTAATTAGTTGAATTGAGACCTTGAATACGATAGAGCAGGGGGGTGGTCCAGCCAGTGGTAGCTGTGGGGGAGGAAGATCTAGTGGGAGTGGACATGTTTGGGTTTCATGGACAATGTGGGGGATGGGGAAGGGAAAGTGTGAGAATGAAGGGTTTTATAGTTGGAGAGAATTTCCTTTGCATGGTTGAACTCTGACTCTGGTAGCCATGAGTCTTCTTCAGCTGAGTATCCCTTCCATCAGACTAGGAATTTTCAGTTGTTTGGAGTTCCACAGTGTCAGATAATCTTTTCCATTTTGTATTCCTCTTCTCTGTTGATAAGGTCAGGTGGAGGGGAGGGGAAGTTCAGTCCATGTACATTGTCTTCACGATAGGGTGATAACAGTGAGGCATGGAAGACTGGGTGTATTTTCCATGTGTGTAGGAGGCAAAGTTTACAAGTAAGGGGAGAGAGGACCTGGGTAATGGTAAATGGGCCTTCTTGCTTGGGGGCAAACTTTGGATGGGAGATAAGGCATTTCAGATTTCAGGCTTCTAGCCAAATCTTGTTGCCTTTATGAAAGGGAGTGAATTTTCTGTGGAAACAGGATTTCATAACTTGTCTAGCAAGTTCATGGGCTGCCAGGGCTTTATCTTGAGCTGCAGAGAGGAGTTTAAGTTGTTCTTTGACTGTGGGGAGGTTGGTTTTGGCGATGATGGTGGGAAGGGGGCAGGGTTCAAAGCCCATCATGAGAAAGAATGGGGATTTGTTGGTGATGGAATGGGGACAGTGATTGTGTGCGAATTCAGCATGGGAGATGAGATTGGACCATGTGGAAGGGGAGTTGCTGCAGAAGATCTGAAGGTAGGTTTCTATTTCCTGATTTACCTGTTCAGTTTCTCCATTGGATTGAGGGTGGTATGCAGTAGAGAGGGAAAGGTTGTATCCAAGGAGGAGGCAAACTGGAGGCCATGATCTGAGATGATTTTGTTGTAGAGGCCAAACTGGGTGTAGACTTTGTGGAAAAAGAGAGAGGCAATTCCTTCAGCAGAGATGGATTTCTTGGTAGGGCAGAGAATCACCCCCTTAGTAAGCCCATGGTTGACCATGACCAAAAGATTGTCAAAGCCCAAGGAAATGGGGAGGTCCATGATAAGGTCACAGGAGATCTGTTAGAAAGGAATGGAGGAGGAAGAGATGATGGGGGAGAGGGGAGGGGTGGTGGGATGGGTGTTTGCTTTTGAAGATTGACAGGGAGTGCATCCTTCAACATATTTGCAAACAAATTGAGCAAGGCCTGGCCACCAAAACTCAGTGGCAATGAGCTGGCAAGTTTTGAGATATCTGGGGTGTCCAGCAGAGGTGTGATTGTGGTGGTGTTTGACCATGGAGTGATGGAGGTCAGGAGGAATGTAGACACATCCTTGGAAAGTGAGGATGCCAGCATTGTATTGCCAATCAGAGAGTCAAGAGCAGAATTGAGCAGGAATGTCACCAGTGGTAGCATGCAGGGCATCTAGGACAAGGGGGTCTGAGGCAGAGGAGGCAGCTAGTTTGGTTTGGAGGGAGGTGTTGATGAGGTTGATGATGAGAGTGTTGGGGAGGAGGGTAACATTGTTGTTGTCATCGTCAGTGGGTGGGAGGAGATCCAGTTGGTGGAAGAGAGCATCCAGTGCTGCAAGAGAGGTACCAGGGATGTGGGTGAGGCAGAGGTCAAAGTCTGAGATATTGAGTAACCAATGAGCTTGTCGTCAATTGAGTTTTTGGGGTTGGTGGAAATATGTGAGGTTTTTGTGATCTGTGAAGACTTCAACAGGGAAGGGGGATCCTTGGAGGTAGTGGTGCCAGGCTTTGAGGCCACGAATGACAGCGAGGAGTTCTCTGTCATAGATGTCATAGTTGCATTCGGTGGAGGAGAAGGATTGCAAGAGGTATGAGCATGGATGCCAATCACTGTTGGTGTCTGTTTAGAGAAGGACTCCACCAGAGGTGTACTTGGAGGCATCAGTAGTGATGGCAAAGGGGTGGGTGGGGTCAAGGAGATGGAGGATTGGATGATCAAGGAACAGTCATTTGAGTTTGTCAAAGGACTATTGATGGCTGGAAGACCAGTCCCAGGGTTGGTTCTTTTTCATAAGGTCAAGGAGGGGGTGTGTGATGTTGGAGTAGTTGGGGATGAAACATTGATAGAAGTTGGCAAATCCTAAGAAGGAGTGGACATCTCTTACTTTGGTAGGGGTGGGCCATTCATGAATGCCATCTAGCTTTACTGGGTCCATGGTGAGTTTGTCAGGGCGAACAATCATTCCAAGGTATTCAACCTCATCTGCAGCAAACTTGCATTTATCGAGTTTGAGATGGAGATCTAACTCAGTCATGTGTTGGAGAACTTGTTTGGTTCATTCTTCATGGGTTTTGGCATTGGGGGAAAAGATGAGGAGATCATCCATGTAGATGACTAGCCATCCTTCTGCAATCATATCTCGGAAGGAGTCATTCATGTAGCATTGGAAGGTGGCAGGGGAGTTGCAAAGACCAAAAAACATGACAGTTGGTTCAAATAGTCCTTTGTGGGTAATGAATGCTGCCTTCCATTGATGACCATCCTTGATACAGATGTTGTTGTAACCCCAACAGACATCAACCTTAGTAAAAGTCTTGGCACCTTTGAGTTTATTGATGAGGTCAGATATGAGGGGAAGGGGGTAGGCATTGTGGATGGTATGTTCATTGACATATTGATAGTCCTGGCAGGGATGGAGGCCACCATCTTTCTTGTCAACAAAGAAAAAGGGGGCAGCTTGTGGAGAGTTGGATGGACAAATCTTTCCTGCCTTGAGGTTCTCGTCAAGGAAAGCTTCAGTGGCAGCCTTTTTGTCAGGGGAGAGGGGGTAAAGCTTGCCAATTTTTGGTGTAAAAGAGTTGTCAAGGTTGATCCTGTGGTTGTAAGTGTTAAGCAGCTGAATCAGGCAGCTGGAGTTCACTGTCAGAAACTGGTATATTGAGCAGTAAGCATACTACACACCTGGAGTTCACTGTCAGAAACTAAGGAAAGCGAAGACAGTGAACTCTGAACTATAAACT
>JBBPLE010000357.1:0-34996 GCA_038089675.1 Boletales sp. KT-2023b | reverse complement strand
TTTTCTATTCTTGTTATCTTTGCTTCTGTTTCTCATGGAAGGTTCTATCTTCATTTGCTTAGTAACAAACCTTCCATGACCTTCTATTAGTTTCCATTCCTCACAGTACTTAAGCCATTGTTCTACTTGATGTATCTTCAGCTCAGTCCTGCTCAATCTTACCTTGATTCTCCTTGACATCCTCTGAACTCCTTCATTGACTTCATTGTCAGATGACCTCCTTGGAACCTCTGAACTCCTTCATCAACCTCATTGTTGGACAACTCTCTCAAACCCCTTGAATTCATTCATCAACTTCATCGTTGGATGACATCTTTGAATCTTGTCAACATCTATTGTTGACTGAACCCCTGATCTTCCGGCAAGTGTTCTTGTCCAAATACCCTTGAACCCCTGACTCCATTGTTAGTTCTTTGAGCCTATGCTTGTTCCTACCTGGACCAAGCATAACAGGTGTTCCTGATTTGGATTGGCTGACATGCATGCTGGTTGGGTAATGGCATATGCTATGTCTGGACAGGTGCCAATCATTAGATACAGCAATGATCCAATCATGGTCTGAAAACATATCCATAATTCATGTTGGACTGGTTTATCATTGTTCACTGGGTAATAACCCTGTGGGAGAGGAGCAGGTGCAGATTTGGTATTTGACATGCCACATCATTCAAGCACCTTGTTGAGGTAGTCTTTTTGGTCAATCTGGATAGTATGGCCTTCTTGATGGATGTTCATCTGGAGGAATTCAGATGGTTCTCCAAGATCATGATATTTCCATTTCTTCATGAATGCAGCTTTAATCTTGTCTACAAAAGATTTGTTGAGGCCATAGAAGAGGGTGTCATCAATGTAAACTACTGCAAGTACAACATTTTGGCTGTTGTGGTATATAAAGAGTCCAGTGTTACACTTGGTCCAGGTAGGAACGAGCATAGGCTCAAAGAACTAATAACATAGTCAAGGGTTCAGAGGTGTATGGGCAAAGGGGTTTGCCAGAGGGTCAAGGGTTCAGTTGGTGATAGAGGTCAACAAGGTTCAGAGGTGTCATCTGTCAATGAAGTCAATGAAGGAGTTCAGAGGGTGTCAAGAGGGGATCAAGGTAAGATTGAGCAGGACTAAGCTGAAGATACATTGAGTATAATGATGGCTTTAAGTACTGCAAAGAAGGGAAACTAATATAAGGTCATGGAAGGTTTGTTACTAATCAAATGAAGATAGAATCTTTCATGAGAAATGGAAGCAAAGATAACAAAAATAGAGAATGGAAATGAATGGTGTGCGATGAACATGTTGTATGTTCTAGAGCACTCTAAGAAAGGAAAAAGATACTGGGACAGGCTGGTCTATCATACACAGAAGTGAATTGTAACATTACCCCCAGAGTATATTTGAAGTTCCAACAAAGAATAAATCAAAGGAAAGGATTGGAGATCCATGCACCTGTCTTCGCCTGGGAAACCAGTCATGTTGGCATATGCTGAATCATCGTATCCTGGGTTGTTGTCGTTCAGGTCTAAGTCAGTGAGTTCTGGATCAGGAGAAGGACAACAACAACAGTGACGAGGATGAAGGGGTTGACGATGGCGATAAGATGGGGGGGGAACTTGTCTGGGAGCCATGTTTGAGCCAGAGGACAGGGGATCAGAGAGTTATTCAATGAGAGGTTGGGGTGGGGATGGGGAAGCAAAGCCAGAACACCTAGAGTGTGTTGAGGAAGCTGAAGAGGGGGAAGAGGAGTTTACTGGGTTGAGGGTATGTGGATGAGGACAATGAGGGCAGCAATGTTGGGTGTGACCAGGGTGGTGGTGAGCACAGTGCAGGCAAGCATAGTATGGGCAGTTGATGTGGATGTGCAAGAGGCAATGGCAATGGAAACATGCTCAGCTATAGAGGTAATGGTTGGGGGAAAGGGGTACATTACATTGTCCTTCCCAGCTAACTTCAGCTCATTCCATAGCAGCTAATTCCTTGAGGGTGAGGGGTTCTTTGGAGGCTTCTGGGGACAGCTTTTGGTGTAGGTGGTGGTGTTCATCCAGCTCTTGGGTATAACATAGAACATCCTTGGCTAGCTTGTCCATTTCCAATTGGTGCATAACGGAAAGGACAAGGTTGGTCAGCTCGGTGTGGATTTCATGGAGGGTGGTGATGTGTTCTGTGGGGTAGTCAGACATCTGGTTGGCAAGGGGGTAGAGGTTATGGATCTCTTGGAAAAGAAGGAGTAAAGTATCAAGGGAGGAGAAAGGTTCTAAGTGGGCATGAAGGGGGGTAATGAGATGGGGGGTTTCAAGAAGGAGCATTAAAGAAGATTGTTTGGTGATGGGGAAGGCATTGGGATGGATGCATTGGGCATAGAGTGGTAATTCAATGGAGATGACTGGATTTGGGTCAAGAGTGGGGGGAAGCAGAGGGGGAGATGTAGGTTGGGAAATACCTGGATTGTAATTAGTGGAGTTGAGGCCTTGAATATGATAGAGCAAGGGGGTGGTCCAGCCAGTGGTAGCTGCAGTGGGGGAAGGGGATCTAATGGGAGTGGACATGTTTGGTTTTTGTGGACAATGTGGGGGGTGGTGAGGGGAAGACGTGAGGGTGCAGGGTTTTATAATTGGAGAGAATTTCCTTTGCATGGCTAAACTCCAATTTGGGTAACCATGAGTCTTCTTCAGCCAAGTATCCTTTCCATCAGACTAGGAATTTTTGGTTGTTCAGGGTTCCACAGTGTTGGATAATCTTTTCCATTTTGTATTCCTCTTCTCCATTGATAAGGTCAGGTGGAGGAGAGGCAAAGTTTGGTCCATGTATGTTATTTTCATGATAGGGTGATAACAGGAAGGCATGGAAGACTGGGTGTATTTTCCATGTGTATGGGAGGCGAAGTTTATAAGTAAGGGGAGAGAGGACCTGGGTAATGGTAAATGGGCCTTCTCACTTGGGGGCAAACTTCGGATGGGAGATAAGATGTTTCAGATTTTGGGCTTCTAGCCAAACCTTGTTGCCTTTATAAAAGGGAGTGAATTTTCCATGGAAATGGGATTTCATAACTTGTCTAGCAAGTTTGTGGGCTGCCAGGGCTTCATCTCAAGCTGCAGAGAGGAGTTTAAGTTGTTCTTTGACTGCAGGGAGATTGGTTTCAGCAATGATGGTGGAAAGGGGGCAGGGTTCAAAGCCCATCATGAGAAAGAATGGGGATTTGTTGGTGATGGAATGGGGGCAGTGATTGTGTGCAAATTCAGTGTGGGAGATGAGATTGGACCATGTGGAAGGGGAGTTGCCACAGAAGATCCAAAGGTAGGTTTCTATTTCCTGATTTACCTGTTCAGTTTCTCCATCAGATTGAGGGTGGTATGTGGTGGAGAGGGAGAGGTTGTATCCAAGGAGTCATCCAAGTTCCTTTGCAAAGGAGGAGGCAAATTGGGGGCCACAATCTGAGATGATTTTGTCATAGAGGCTGAACCAGGTGTAGACTTTGTGGAAAAAGAGGGAGGTGATTCCTTTGGTGGAGACAGATTTCTTGGTAGGGCAGAGAATCACCCCCTTAGTAAGCCTATGGTCAACCAAGACCAAAAGACTGTCAAAGCCTGAGGAAACAGGGAGGTCTGTGATAAGGTCACAGGAAATCTGTTGGAAAGGAATGGAGAAAGAAGAGACAATGGGGGAGAGGGGGGGAACAGTGGGATGGGTGTTTGCTTTTGAAGATTGACAGGGAGCACACCATTTGACATATCTGCAAATGAACTGAGCAAGGCCTGGCCACCAAAATTTGGCAGTGACGAGCTGGCAAGTTTTGAGATATCCAGGGTGTCCAGCCAAGGTGTGATCGTGGTGGCATTCGACAATGGAGTAATGGAGGTCAGGGGGAACATAGATGTGTCCTTGAAAAGTGAGGACTCCAGCATCATATTGCCAGTCAGAGAGTTGAGAGCAGAACTGAGCAGGAATGTCACCAGTGGTAGCACACAAGGCATCTAGGACAAGGGGGTCTGAGGCAGAGGAGGTGGTCAGTTTGTTTTGAAGGGAGGTGTCAATGAGGTTGACAAAGAGGGTGTCAGGAAGGAGGGTGACATTGTTGCTGTCTTTGTCAGTGGGTGGGAGAAGATCTGGTCAGTGAGAGAGGGCATCTGGTGCTGCAAGAGAGGTACCAGGGATGTGGGTCAGGTGGAGGTCAATGTCTGAAATGTCAAGTAACCAACAAGCCTGTCATTGGTTAAGTTTCTGAGGTTGGTGGAAGTATGTAAGGTTTTTGTGATCTGTGAAGACTTTGACAGGGAAGGGGGATCCCTGGAGGTAATGGCACCAGGCTTTGAGACCATGAATGACAGTGAGAAGTTCTCTATCATAGATGTCATAGTTGTGTTCAGTGGGGGAGAAGGATTGTGAGAGGTACAAGCATGGGTGCCAATCACTGTTGGCATCAGTTTGGAGAAGGACTCCACCAGAGGCATATTTGGAAGCATCAGTAGTGATGGCAAAGGGGTGGGCAGGGTCAGGGAGGTGGAGGATTAGACAATCAAGGAATAATCATTTGAGTTCGTTGAAGGACTGTTGGCAGCTGGGAGACCAGTCCCAAGGTTGGTTCTTCTTTGTGAGGTTGAGGAGGGGGCATGCAATGTTGGAGTAGTTGGGAATGAAACATCTATAGAAATTGGTGAATCCTAAGAAGGAGTGGATGTCTCTGACTTTGGCAGGGGTTGGCCATTCATGAATGCCATCTAGTTTCACTGGGTTCATGGCAAGTTCATTGGGGCAAACAATCATTCTGAGGTATTCCACCTTGTCTGTAGCAAACTTGCATTTCTTGAGTTTGAGATGGAGGTCTAACTCGGTCATGTGTTGGAGAACTTGTTTGGTTCATTCTTCATGGGTTTTGGTGTCAGGGGAGAAGATGAGGAGATTGTCCATGTAGATGACTAACCATCCTTCTGTGATCATATCATGGAAGAAGTCGTTCATGAAGTGCTGGAAGGTGGCAGGGGAGTTGCAAAGACCAAAGAACATGACGGTTGGTTTGAATAGTCCTTTGTGGGTGATGAATGCCACCTTCCATTGGTGACCATCCTTGATGTGGACGTTGTTGTAACCCCAATGGACATTGAACTTGGTAAAGACCTTGGCACCTTTAAGTTTGTTGACAAGGTCAGATATAAGAGGAAGGGGATAGGCATCACAGATAGTATGTTTGTTGACATAGTGGTAGTCTTGGCAGGGACAAAGGCCACCATCTTTCTTTTCAACAAAGAAAAAGGGGGCAGCTTGAAGAGAGTTGGACAGATGAATCTTTCCTGTCTTGAGGTTTTTGTTGAGGAATGCCTCTGTGGCTGTTTTCTCATCAGGGGAGAGGGGGTAAAGTTTGCCGATTTTTGGGGTAAAGGAATCATCAAGGTTGATTTTGTGGTCATAGGGTTGGCTAGGGGGAACATGGTTGGTTGCTTCTTTGGAGAAGATGGAGGAAAAGGCAGAGTATTCAGGTGGAAGAGTCACTTTTGGTTTGGCTTTTTCAGCAGCCATAGCTAGTTCCATGGATGTAGTGAGTTTGGCAATAGTGGCAGAGGGAATGAAGTGGGATCCACAACGAATGATTCGATTGATGATTCGGTTGTCGTTGGCTTGTAGGAGGTATTGGGCTTCAGTTTCCTTCTTCATGCAGTTGTAGAGATGTCCATCCCAGATGGAATCAACCTGTACATGGCAGGGTGGGTGAGCAGTTGTCATTTGGGGGGTAGGGGGTGGTTTGGTATGGTTGTAGTACAGATCTTTGGGTTGATCAGAGTTGAGGGAAATGGATAGCTCTCACTTGATCCAGTTGATGGTGGGGTTGGCTTGTTTAAGCCAGGGGAGTTCAAGGATTATGTTCTCCTTTCCACAGTTAAGGACATAGAATGTGACACAATGTGTGAGTTGACCAATGCAGACATAAAGTGTGGTGGAGAAATGGATAAGACCATTTTTGTTTGAGGATTGGTCGATGTTTTTGATGGTGATGGGGGAGGGGAGTCATTCTTTTGGGAGGCAGTGTTTTTGAATGAAGTCCCAGTTGATGCAAGAGATTTGTGCTCCAAAGTCAATGAGAGTGCAGGTTCCAATGGCTTTTAGGTGTGATGGTTCAACAATTTTGATGGGAATTTGCATGGATTGTTTCATAATCAATGATACAAGTACAGGAGTGCATGTAAAAGAGGGAGAGCCTTGCATTGGGGAAGGTCTCCATTCTAAAAATCCTCATTGGGTGAGATGAAGGAGATCCTAGCCATGGTTTCTTCTTCATCATTGTCCTCAACTTCTACTAGCCTTGGGACTTCTTCAACCTTCCTAACCTTCCTTTCTCCAGCTTTCTTCAGCTGAGAAGGGAAGTGGGGGCAATCACCTGAGAGATGTCCTGGTTTGTGGCAGCAGAAACAAAGTCCTTTGGTGATACAGCATTTTTGTTCTTCTGGGGTCATTTTGGACACCTTGATAGCATCAATATCCATGGCATTGGGGTCTTTCTGAGGATGGGAGGAGGAGGAGGAGGAAGAGAATGAATTGCAGGGGAGGTTTGTCTTGCCTCTTTTTGCCATGTCATCAGCCCTTTCCCATTGGGTGAGGAAGTAGGTGGCTTTGGCAAACCACTTGTCGATTTTGGTGGGGATGGTGTCCATAGACATGATGTGGCACATCAGTTTGACATAGATGCCAGTGGAGAAGTATCTGATGAGGACATTTTGATCAGTGATTCCACTGATCTGGACATGGTTTTGAAATTTGGAGATATACTTGGTGAGGTTGGAGAGAGAGGGTTTTCCTTCCATCCTGGTAGCAGAAAGCCAGGTGATGGAGAGGGCAGCAGTGTCCCTGTGTTCAAAGGTGGTGTTGAATTCTTTTATAAAGTCCTCATAGGCCCCAAAGCCTTTGTTGGCATTGAGGGTGGTTTTTCGGAAAGAGGAGGCCCAAGTAAGGGCAGCTTCTTTGGTCATATATGAGAGGGCAAAGGCGATCTTCTTAGTGTCAGTGGTGTAGACTTCTTCATTGACAAGGAGGTAGGTTCAGACAGAATCCAACCAGATTGTAGCTTTGGCATAGTCACCATCAAAGTATTCAGGGGTACCAATGCAAAGTTTGACTGGTTTCAACATCATGGTGGAGTGAGGTGGTTGCAGGGGAAGGAAGGGAGGAAGTGGGTGTGAAGGAATGAACTGTTGAGGGGGAATGGGGATAGAGGGCTGGGGAGGAAGGGGAGATCTGGTTACAGTGGGAGTGGGGAGAGGTGGTGTAGGTTCCCTGAGAGAGATATCTGGGACAAATATTTCAAGGGATTCAAGAGGGATGTTGAAATCTTCATTAGAGTGTTCAGTGGAGGGGGGGGATTCTGAGGGAACTCAATAAGAATGTTGTAGTGCCCTTTCAAGGGCTCTGGGTGTTCAAGGGGAGGAAATGTTGGGAAACTACAATGATGGTAGCCCCAAAGAGTAGCTTAGTCCTTTGTTACACTTGGTCCAGGTAGGAACAAATGTAGGCTCAAAGAACTAACAACAAAGTCAAGGGGTCAAAGGTATATGGGCAAAGAGGCTTGCTGGAGGGTCAAGGGTTCAGTCAATGATAGAAGTTGACTGTTACACTTGGTCTGGGTAGGAACAAGCATAGACCTAGCAGTAGTCGCCTAGATCAAGGACAAGGGTCAGGGGTTATGTTACGCTTGGTCCGGGTAGGAACGAGCATAGGCTCAAAGAACTAACTGTGGGTCAGGGGTTCAATGTATTTGGACAAGGATGCTTCGCCAAAAAGTCAAAGGATCATTCGACATTGAGATCGTCAAAGAGGTTCAAAAGGGGTTGTCTGACAATGAAGTCGAAGAGGTTCAAGGAGTCATCCAATGATGAAGTCAATGAAGGGGTTCGAAGAGTCGTCCGATGATGAGGTCAACAAAGAGGGTCAAAGGTTTGAGGAGGTTCAAGGTAAGATTGAGCAGGACTAAGCTAAGGATACATCAAGTATAGCGATGGCTTAAGTACTGTGAAGAATGGAAACCCATGGAAGGTCATGGAAGGTTTGTTACTTAAGCAAAAGAAGATAGAACCTTCCATGAGAAGTGGAAGCATAGATAACAAGAATAGGAAAGTGGAAATGAAAGGTGTGCGACAAACACATTGCATGTTCTAGAGCACTCTAAAGAAAGTAAAAGGTACCAGGTCGGGCCGGTCTATCGTGTCAACAAGAGAAGAAACAAATTGGAAAGGAACGAATTGTAACAGGTTACATACTGATGTAAGTCAGGGACTCTGGAGATGAAGGTCAAGAGTTCCAGTGGACAAAGGTTTGGAGGTTACGTCAGATGACATCAAGGATCTCCCAGAAGGATTACAGAGGTTCTGGGTGGACAAAGACTAAGGATGACAATGAGGAGGCACTAAGGCCAAACTTAAGGATGAACTTAGAGGAGGACAAGGGATGAAGGCAAAAACCTAAGGTAGGAATTGCTTAGCATTACTGTACATGTTTGTCCAGTATTTATACTAAGTAGTGCTAGTCATACCGAGTCACTACGAGTCAGTGGATAGCCATAAGGCTGTGAAGACTAAGTATATCGCTGTGCAAAGACTGTGCAAAGGTGCTGCAATCATGGGCTATGTGTGATGATGGGAAAATAGAGAATAAATAGCACAGGCTGTGCAAATGGAAATGCATAGGAAATCTATCTGGGATCTCTAAGTAAAAATAGATAGTAAGCATAAATAGATATGGTGAAGTCTGGAACATGAAGGGAAATGAATGTTACTGTATCACATAGCAAGAGAATCAAAAGAAGATTGAGATAAGCTATTATGTAATGAAGAAAGAAAAGATAGGGGGTTATCACCGATTGTAACATTGACAGGTTTCAGAGGAGGTTGTTCAATGATGAATTTGATGAAAGAGTTCCAAGAGATTTGAGGAGGTCATCCAACAAGGATGTCGATGAAGGAGTTCAGAGGATGATCAAGATAGGATTGAGCAGGACTAAGCTGAAGATACATCAAGTATAATGATGTCTTTAAGTACTGTGAAGAATGGAAACTAATAGAAAGTCATGGAAGGTTTGTTACTAATCAAACAAAGATAGAATCTTCCATGAGAAATGGAAGCAAAGATAACAAAAATAGAGAACAGAAATGAAAGGTGTGTGATGAACATGTTGCATGTGCTAGAGCACTCTAAAGAAGAAAAAGATACCAGGTTGGGCCAGCCTATTGTATGCAGGAGTGAATTGTAACAACAATGATAAGATGGGGGAGGAACTTGTCTAGGAGCAGTATTTGAGCCAGAGGATGGAGGATCAGAGAGTCATTCGACAAGAGGTTGAGGTGGGAATGGGGGAGCGAAGCCAGAATGCCTAGAGTGTGTCAAGGAAGCTAAAGAGGAGGAAGAGGAATTTACTGGATTGAGGGTATGTGGACGAGGACGACAAGGGCAGCAATGTTGGGTGTGACCAGGGCAGTGGTGAGCACAATGTGGACAGATGTAGTATGGGCAGTTGATACAGATATGTGAGAGTCAGTGGCAATGGAAACATGCTTGGCTGTAGAGGTAATGATTGGAAGAAAGGGGTACATTACACTGTCCTTCCCAACTGACTTCAGCTTGTTCCATAATGACTAGTTCCTCAAAGGTGAGGAGTTCTTTGAAGGCTTCTGGGGATGGGTTTTGGTGTAGGCAGTGGTATTCATCAAGCTCTCAGGTAGAATGTAGAATGTCCTTGGATAGCTTGTCCATTTCCAATTGGTGCATGACAGAAAGAACAAGGTTGGTCAACTTGATGTGGGTTTCATGGAGGGTGGCGATGTGTTCTGTAGGGTAGTTGGACATCTGGTTGGTAAGGAGGTAGAGGCTATGGATCTCTTGGAAAAGAAGGAGTAAAGTATTGAGGGGGGAGAACGGTTCTAAGTGGATATGAAGGGGGGTAATGAGATGGGGGGTTTCAAGAAGGAGCATTAAAGAAGATTGTTTGGTGATGGGGGAGGCATCAGGATGGATGCATTGGGCATAGAGTGGTAATTTGACAGAGATGACTGGGTTTGGGTTGAGAGTGGGGGGAAGCAGAGGGGGAGATGTATGTCGGGAAATACCTGGATTGTAATTAGTGGAGTTGAGGCCTTGAATATGATAGAGCAAGGGGGTGGTCCAGCCAGTGGTAGCTGCAGTGGGGGAAGGGGATCTAACAGGAGCAGACATGTCTGGTTTTCATGGATGATGTGGGGGGTGGTGAGGGGAAGACATGAGGGTGCAGGGTTTTATAATCAGAGAGAATTTCCTTTGCATGGCTAAACTCTGATTTGGGTAACCATGAGTCTTCTTTGTCCAAGTATCCCTTCCATCAGACTAGGAATTTTCAGTTATTCAGGGTTCCATGGTGTTGGATAATCTTTTCCATTTCGTATTCCTCTTCTCCATTGATAAGGTTAGGTGGAGGGGAGGGGAAGTTCAGTCCATGTACATTGTTTTCATGATAGGGCGATAACAGGGAGGCATGAAAAACTGGGTGTATTTTCCATGTGCATGGGAGGCAAAGCTTATAAGTAAGGGAGGAGAGGACCTGGGTAATGGTAAATGGACCTTCTCACTTGGGGGCGAATTTCAGGTGGAAGATAAGACATTTTAGATTTTGGGCTTCTAGCCAAACCTTGTTGCCTTTATGAAAGGGAGTGAACTTTCCATGGAACTGGAATTTCATAACTTGTCTAGCAAGTTCATGTGCTGCCAGGGTTTCATCTTGAGCTCCAGAGAGGAGTTTAAGTCATTCTTCAACTGCAGGGAGGTTGGTTTCAGCAATGATGGTGGGGAGGGGGCAGGGTTTGAAGCCCATCATGAGGAAGAATGGGGATTTGTTGGTGATGGAGTGGGGACAGTGATTGTGTGTGAATTTGGCATGGGAGATGAGATTGGACCATGTGGAAGGAGAGTTGCCACAGAAGATCCAAAGGTAGGTTTCTATTTCTTGACTTACCCATTTGGTTTCTCCATCAGATTGAGGGTGGTATGTGGTGGAGAGGGAAAGGTTGTATCTGAGGAGTCATCCAAGTTTTTTTGTGAAGGAGGAGGCAAATTGGGGACCATGATCAAAGATGATTTTGTTGTAGAGGCCAAACTGGGTGTAGACTTTGTGGAAAATGAGGGAGGCAATTCCTTCAGCAGAGATGGATTTCATGGTAGGGCAGAGAATCACCCCCTTAGTAAGCCCATGGTTGACCATGACCAAAAGACTATCAAAGCCTGAGGAAACAGGGAGGTCCATGATAAGGTCACAGGAGATTTGCTGGAAAGGGATGGAGGAGGAAGAGGCAATGGGGGAGAGGGGGGGAACAGTGGGGTGGGTGTTTGCCTTTGATGATTGACATGGGGCACATCCTTTGACATATTTGTGGACCAACTGAGCAAGACCAGGCCACCAAAATTCAGCAGCAACGAGCTGGTGAGTTTTAAGGTATCCAGGATGTCTGGCAGAGGTGTGATCATGGTGGCATTCGACAATAGATTGACAGAGGTCAGGGGGGACATAGACATGTCCTTGGAAAGTGAGGACACTGGCATTGTATTGCCAGTCAGAGAGTCAAGAGCAGAACTGAGTGGGAACATCACCAATGGTAGCACATAGGGCATCCAGGATGAGGGGGTCCGAGGCAGAGGAGGTGGCTAGCTTGTTTTGGAGGGAGGTGTTGATGAGGTTGACAAAGAGAGTGTCAGGAAGGAGGGTGACATTGTCATTGTCATCATCAGTGGGTGGGGGAAGATCTGGTCAGTGAGAGAGAGCATCTGGTGCTGCAAGGGAGGTGCCAGGGTTGTGGGTAAGGTGGAGATCAAAGTCTGAGATGTTGAGTAACCAATGAGCCTATTGTCAATTGAGTTTTTGGGGTTGGTGGAAGTATGTGAGGTTTTTGTGGTCTGTGAAGACCTCAACAGGGAAGGGGGATCCTTGGAGGTAGTGGCACCAAGCTTTGAGGCTGCAAATGACAGTAAGGAGCTCTCTATCATAGATGTCATAGTTGCATTCGATGGAGGAGAAGGATTGTGAGAGGTAAAAGCATGGGTGCCAATCACTGTTGGTGTCAGTTTGGAGAAGGACTCCACCAGAGGCATATTTGGAAGCATTGGTGGCAATGGCAAAGGGGCAGGTGGGGTTGGGTAGATGGAGGATTGGACAACCAAGGAATAATTGTTTGAGTTTGTTGAAAGATTGTTGGCAGCTGGGAGACCAGTCCCAGGGTTGGTTCTTCTTTGTGAGGTCAAGGAGGGGGCATGCAATGTTGGAGTAGTTTGGGATGAAACATTGATAGAAGTTGGCAAATCCTAAGAAGGAGCAGACATCTCTAACTTTGACAGGGGTGGGCCATTCATGAATGCCATCTAGTTTTACTGGGTCCATGGTGAGTTTGTCAGGACAAATGATCATTCCAAGATATTCAACCTTGTCAGTAGTGAATTTGCATTTGTCAAGTTTGAGGTGGAGGTTGAACTCAGTCATATGTTGGAGAACTTGCTTAGTTCATTCTTTGTGGGTTTTGGCATCAGGGGAAAAGATGAGGAGATTGTCCATGTAGATGACTAGCCATCCTTTTGCAATCATATCATGGAAGGAGTTATTCATGAAGTGTTGGAAAGTGGCTGGGGAGTTGCAGAGACCAAAGAACATAATGGTTGGTTCAAATAGTCCTTTGTGCATGATGAATGCTGCTTTCCATTGATGACCATCCTTGATACAGACATTGTTGTAACCCCAACAAACATTGAATTTGATAAAAATTTTGGCACCTTTGAGTCTGTCAACAAGGTCAGATATGAGAGGGAGGGGGTAGGCATCACAGATGGTATGTTCATTGACATATCAATAATCCTGACAGGGACAGAGGCTGCCATCTTTCTTTTTAATGAAGAAGAAGGGTGCAGCTTGAGGGGAGTTGGACAGGCAAATTTTTCCTGCCTTGAGATTTTTGTCAAGGAAAGCTTCAGTGGCAGCTTTTTTGTCAGGGGAGAGGGGGTAAAGTTTGCCAATTTTCAGGGTAGAGGAGTCATCAAGGTTGATCTCATGGTCATAAGGTTGGCTGGGGGGACCATGGTCTGTTGCTTCTTTGGAGAAGATGGAGGAAAAGGTAGAGTATTTGAGTGGGAGAGTTGCCTTTGGTTTGGCTTTCTCAGTGGCCATAGCCAGTTCCATGGATGTTGTGAGTTTGGCAATGGTGGCAGAGGGAATGAAGTGAGATCCACAACAGATGATTCAATTGATGATACAGTTGTCATTGGCTCATAGAAGATATTGGGCTTCGGTTTCCTTCTTCATGTAGTCATAGAGACATCCATCCCAGATGGAATCGACTTGTACATGGCGAAGTGGGTGAGTGGTTGGCATTTGGGGGGTGGGGGGTGGTTTGGTATGGTTGTGGTACAGGTCTCTAGATTGGTCAGAGTCAAGGGAGATAGATAGTTCTTGTTTGATCCAGTTGATGGTGGGGTTGGCTTGTTTAAGCCAGGGGAGTCCAAGGATTATGTTCTCCTTTCCACAGTTAGGGATATAGAACATAACACAATGTGTGAGTTGACTGATGCAGACGTAAAGCGTGGTGAAGAAATGGATAAGACCATTTTTGTTTGAGGATTGGTCAATGTTTCAGACAGTGATGAGGGAGGGGAGTCATTCTTTTGGGAGGTGATGTTTTTGAACAAAGTCCCAGTCGATACAAGAGATTTGCACTTCAGAGTCAATAAGAGTGTGGGTTCCAACAGCTTTTACTGTAGGTGTGATGGTTTGACGATTTCAATGGGGATTTTCATGGATTGCTTGGTAATCAACAATACAAGTACAGAGGTGCACATAAAAGAGGGAGAGCCTTGCAGTGGGGAAGGTCTCTGTTCTAAAAATCCTCATTGGGTGAAACAAAGGAGATCCTAGCCATGGTTTCTTCTTCGTCATTGTCCTCAACTTCTACTAGCCTTGGGACTTCTTCAACCTTCCTAACCTTCCTTTCTCTGGCTTTCTTCAGCTGAGAAGGGAAGTGGGGGCAATCACCTAAGAGATGTCCTGGTTTGTGGCAGTGGAAACAAAGTCCTTTGGTGATACAACATTTTTGTTCTTCTGGGCTCATCTTAGATACTTTGATAGCATCAATGTCCATGGTGTCAGGGTCTTTCTGGGAACAGGAGAAGGAGGAGGAGAATGAATGGTAGGGAAGGTTTGTCTTGCCTTGTTTTGCCATGTCATCAGCCCTTCCCCATTGGGTGAGGAAGTGGGTGGCTTTGGTGTACCACTTATCGATTTTGGTGGAGATGGTGTCCATAGACATGATGCAGCGCATGAGTTTGACATAGATGCCAGTGGAGAAGTATCCAATGAGGACGTTTTGGTCAGTGATTCCACTGATCTGGACATGGTTTCAGAATTCAGAGATGTATTTAGTAAGGTCAGAGAGAGAGGGTTTTCCTTCCATCTTGGTAGTGGAAAGCCAGGTGATGGAGAGGGTGGTGGTGTCTCTGTGTTTGAAGGTGGTGTTGAACTCCTTTATAAAGTCCTCATAGGTCCCAAAGCCCTTGTTGGCATTGAGAGCGGTTTTTTGAAAAGAGGAGGCCCAAGTAAGGGCAGCTCCCTTGGTCATATATGAAAGGGCAAAGGCAATCTTCTTAGTGTTGGTGGTGTAGACTTCTTCATTGACAAGGAGGTAGATTCGGACAGAGTCCAACCAGATCATAGCTTTGGCATAGTCATCATTGAAGTATTCAGGAGTACCAATGCAGAGTTTGACTGGTTTTGACATCATAGTGGAGTGGAGTGGTTGTAGGGGAAGGAAGGGGGGAAGTGGGTGTGAGGGAATGAACTGTTGAGGGGGGATGGGAGTGGAGGGGGGTTGGGGAGGGAGGAGAGGTCTGGTTATGGTAGGGGTGGGGAGAGGTGGTGTAGGTTCCCTGAGAGAGATGTCCTGGGCTGGGATGAAAGTTTCCTCAAGGGAGTCAAGAGGGACATTGAAATCCTTGTTAGAGTGTTCAGTGGAGGGGGGGGATTCTGAGGGGACTTGATAAGAGCATCATAGTGCCCTTTCTAGGGCTCCAGGTGTTCGAGGGGAGGAAATGGTGGGAACTACAACAATGGTAGCCCAAAAGAGGAGCTTAGTCCTTTTGTTATGCTTGGTCTGGGAAGGAATGAGCATAGGCTCAAAGAACTAATAATGAAGTCAAGGGTTCAGAGGTATATAGGTGAAGGGGTTTGCCAGAGGATCAAGGGTTCAGTCAGCAATAGAGGTCAACAAGGTTCAAAGGTGTCGTCTGTCAATGAAGTCAATGAAGAAGTTCAGAGGATGTCAAGGAGAATCAAGGTAAGATTGAGCAGGACTAAGCTGAAGATACATCGAGTAGAACAATGGCTTAAGTACTGTGAGGAATGGAAACTAATAGAAGGTCATGGAAGGTTTGTTACTAAGCAAATGAAGATAGAACCTTCCATGAGAAACAGAAGCAAAGATAACAAGAATAGAAAACAGAAATGAAAGGTGTGTGATGAACACGTTGCATGTTCTAGAGCACTCTAAGAAAGGAAAAAGATACCAGGACAGGCCAGTCTATCATACACAGAAGTGAATCATAACATCCAGCATCAGTCTTTAATCATTTGAAACTGGGTTCTGCCATGGACTTGTCAAGTGCTTTCCACCAGGCTAAGCCAGCTTGCTTGAGTTCATAAAGTATGTGCATAAGGCAGAGGATTTTGCCTTTTGCATCAGGAGGCATAAACCCTTCAGGAAATTCCATATAGATTTACTCATCCAGTTTTCTGTAAAAGTATGTGCAGCATATGTCAAGCCCTGTTATGTACTATCCTTCTAGGGCTGAGAGGGTGAATATACATTGCACAGTCTTGAAACATACAACTGGGGAGAAGACTTGGTCAAAGTCCAGCCCTTCAACCTGTGAGAAGCCTTTGGCTACTAGGCAAGCTCTTTTATGACTGTCTGACTTTTGATTGAAAACCCACCAATTTTTAATCACCTTTCAGTGTTGTGGGCACAGAACAATTTCATAGACCTTTTGGTCTTTGAGCATCTGTAGTTGATCTTCACAGGCTTTAAGCTAATCCTTTTGCTCTTGCTCAAAGAGCCATAGGATATCATGAAATGTCCATTCCTGCAAATTATGGGATGCCCTAAATGTGGTATCATGTGGAAGTGCATGACTGCAAAGGAATGAGACCAAAGCCTCTCTCCCTTCCCATATGAGATGGTCAACATCCTTCCCAGAGGTAGGAGATGGGGGGAGTCCACCAGGGATAGCAGGCAAATCCAGGATTGCATCCAGTGCATGAGAGGGACCAGGTATCTTGCTGGTAAGTTCCTTCCAACAGGAACTGCTCTCAACATCACACAGTTGTTGAAGCAGATGGCACCACTCACCAAAGATATTTCCTGGGTGTGTTGGTGGGTTGCAAAAGTGTTTGCTCTGCCAGAGTGGAGGTGGGCCAACAGAAGGTGGGCAATGTGAGGGTGGAGTAACTGGAGGCATCAGAACTGGGCTAGGGGTCCTTGTGGGTGGAGGTTCAGACTCATCAGACTCATCAGAAGATAAATCAAACAAGACAAAATGGCCACAAGTGACTCAGAGTCCATAGATGTGGCCCTACAACAGTTGTGAGAGTGGCCTAGGGCCACAACTAGCTCATCATCCAAAAATGTGGCTGCATCAGGGGCTGCAACTGACTCATCATCACTAGTTGTGGTAATTTTAGACTCATGACAGGGAGCAGCAGGGGCTGCATCTTGCACATCGGCTGGTGTTGTGGGTTTTTGAGGATTTGATCCCTCATGCTCATGAGGGGCAACAGGTGGTCTGGAATGCAGGTGGTGAGGACAGGAGTGTCCACATCAAGGAAACAATGTTTCATTGAAGATGGCATGCATGCATGTATAGACAGAATTGTCTGGGTGCATAAATAGATAATTGGAATTACTACCAGATGTGATGCCCAAGTAGATCATCAACTGCAATTTAGGTTGTAGTTTACCACCATGGCATCCAGCTGGAATGTGCACATAGGCACCACACCCAAATATCCATAAGTGGGAGATGGACAGTTTCTCCCCCTTAAGTAGTGTATAGGGGGTTTCCCATTTAAGGCAGACTTGAGGAGTCCTGTTGTAAATGTGGGTTGCATGTAGCAGAGCCCATTCCCAATATGAGGGAGGTAGGCAAGCTTGTAAGCACATTGCCTGAGCCTTGTCCATTAATGTATGGATTAGGCATTTCACACACCCATTCTGCTGATGTGCATAAGGGGTGGACTGTTGGATGTTAACTCCATTGTCTTTTAAGAACTCAGTAAATGCTTTGGAGATATACTCTCCACCCACATCTGAGTGCCAGTGCTTAATTGTGGCATTATACTGATTTCAGACTAGAGCAAACCATTGCTTGGTTGCTCAGAGTGTCTGATCCTTGGATCAGAGTAAGGTGGTCCAGGCCATAGAAGTATAATCATCATAAAAGACAACTGCATTCTTGTATTTACTTTACAACTGTACTTCAAAGGACTTTAAGTCCAAATGGATTAACTCAAAGGGAGTGGTTGCCCATGTCTTGCTAAGAGGAAAGGGACAATTCAGCTGTTTGCCAAGCTAACAACCATGACAGATGCCAGTTTTGGAAGGGATCTTCATGTCAGGAAAATCTTTGACATGCTTCTTGGTATGCCTGATGACATCAGGGGACAAGTGTCCAAGATGTTGGTGCATAAGCTCATATTCAATCTCAGAGGCAAGTGACAACATGCTAGAAGGCACATCATCAGGGAAGATGGGTTTGGCTCAAAGCCAATACATGGTGTTTTCACCATGACTGTGGAATTTGAGGTAGGCTTCTTTGAAGCATTGATCCCAGATAGTAAGGTATCTGGGTCTGGCTTGAAGTGTAAGGCAACAGTTTTGCAATAGTGTACCCATTGACATAAGTCAAACAGCACATAAGGGCATGTGTGAGACAGGTGATAGGTGGGCAATTTGATTACCATACTGTAGTAAGACAGTGCCTCTACCAATGATAGGTGATCAGCCATTTGCTGTGGAAGCCCACTGAGGTTGGTCAAATTTTTGGTATTCAACAAAATCTGCTCAATCCAGTAAAAAGTGAGTGGAAGCTCCAGAATCAAGTAACCACATGTCAGATGGAACCTTATGTGAATGTGCCTTTTCCTTTCCTTTGTTGTTCTTGTTACATGAATTACACAATGTGAATTCATGAGTGGCAGATGTATTTGAACTATTTTACTACAGGAAATGTATATATGCAATTTACTTGAGGTGGAATTAACCATGCATCAGTACCTGATGTAGAAGGGAATGGATTGACACACTGCAATGTGGACTCCATGAAGAAGTCCTCAATGTATTCATCATAGGCATCATCACCCAGACTCACAGTTTCTTTCTCATCAATCTCCATCAAGCCAGTAGTGCCAGCAAGTGGGATGTTGCTGATCTGCTCAGAGAGTGGGGCAGAAAGGTGATCAGAGAGGGATTGCTCTGTGCAACTGCACTTGGAGCAGCAGGATGCAATTGGTTTGAGGTTGCATAGAGTAGAGGAGGTTGCAGGGACCTCAAGGCATCATGTGAGGGAGATGCTTTCCTGTGTGAGAGGAAAGGCAGGCAGACCATAATGAGCAGCACCAGGCATATGTGATTGTTTGTGCAGGTCAGGAACGGGTGATGAGAATGAGGTGGCAGCAGGAGTAATGGATGTAGTGGAGGCAAAGGCAAAGGAGGTGGAGGCCTGAACAGCCTCAGCTTGTTTCTTCTCCTTTTTGGTCTTCTTCTTCTCCTTATGTTTATCATTGCTCTGTTCAGAGTGATTTCCTTCATGGTGCTGCTTCTTCTTATTCCCCTGGTTAGAGGAACCACCTTGTTGCTGCTGCCACTGGGAGAATTGGGGTTCCCCCTGCTGCCATTTGACAGTGCTAACCTTGTTGGCCTGTTGAGGCCATTTGTCCTGAGCAGGATGGCATTGGGCATATGTGTGCCACAACACTTGGACTTGGCACAATATCTTTTTGATGGTGGGAACCATCTTGGTGATATTACCTGATATATCAGTTTCTGGCTGCATGCCAGCAATGGTGGCTGTGATGTGGTTGGCATATTTCAGGATCTTGGAGATCACAATCATCAACTGGATTTTCACATCAATGGGACAACCAAAGTCCATCAGCAAATCACTTTGTTCTGGATAGTTCTATACAGTGCTGGACAAAGCCACAGCTCCACACCCTGGTCCATACTGGAGAGGTCTGGACAGCTCTGTCCAATCACATGTTCTCTGTAAATAACTGGATTTCTGTGGCTCTGTGGGCTTCTGTGGTTCTGGGGATTTGTGAGCTTCTAGGGGTTTCTGTCTGTTTCTGAAAATAGGGACTTCTGTAAGAACCAACAATATCAAATATTACTAATTAATCTTATCATACTCTCATTGATCTAATCAAACATTTAAATTCCAAACAATATAAATATTATTTATATAACAAATATATTATATAATACACTATTCTTAAATAGGAATACCCCTAATTATGTAACATGTAAGCGGACAGAAATAGATATAGATGTAATCAATAACATACCTACCATATGTAATAATAAGGTGAATAATGAGTGATGAGTAGTGGTGAATGATAAGTGATAAGTGGTAAGTGGTGGTAGTGGTGATGGTAAAAATTGAGAAGAAAGAGTGTGTGAGAAAATTTTCGAAGATTTTGGAGTTTATATATGGTGGATAGTACAAATAGATACAAATAATCAATTGGACTTGTACGCTTTTTTCAACTTCAACTGTGGGAAACTCCTTCCTCAAAAAGTAACCAACACTTCAAAACTCCGGTCACAAGTCTTTGCAACACCTTGGCAACACTTCTGGTTACACTTCAGCCACACTTTGTTTACTACACTACATCTACACTTTGACTAGCAAGAATGCACCACATTTGTTACACTTTGGCTGCACTCCAGCTACCACATCATTACTACACTCTTTGCTACACTTTGGTGCACCTTTTGTATGCTTTTTAATACACCTTTACTACACTTTGAATGCACTTTTTGTACGCTTTTTGGCACACTTTTACTATACTCCTACTATGCTCTTGCAACACTTTTTGTACACTTTTTAGTACCCTCATACTACACTTGAACTACACTTTTTGTACACTTTTTTGTACACTTTTACTACACTTTTACTACATTTTTGTATGCTTTTTTGGTATACTTTAACTACACTTTAACTACACTTTTACTACACTCTTGCAATGCTTTTGGCACATTTTTTTGTACACTTTTATTACACTTTTACTACACTTTGTGTATGCTTTTTTGTACGCTTTTCCTACACTTTTCCTACACTGTAACTACACTTTAACTACATTTTTTTTGTACACTTCAACTACACTATTTGTACACTTTTTTTTGGTACACTTTTGATACACTTTTACTGCACTTTTTGTATACTTTTTGTTACACTCTACTAATCAACAAATCACTTTTGTACTTTGCAGCACTATACAGACAGTTTCACAGCAAAAACAAAGGTTTTCTATCTCAACATTTTCATTATTAAATCAAGTTGAAAATTTTACCAGTTTATCTTTGTATAAACACAAGTTACTGTCCAAGTTTGTGTGGCTCCAGATACAATGGTGGTTTGGCATAGACAACAAAGTGAGTAAAAGTGTAGTCAAAGTGTTCCAAAAAGATGTTCAAAAGTGTAGTAAAATTGTACAAAAAAGCGTACAAAAAGGATAGTAAAAAGTATACTCAAAGTGTAGTAAAAGTGTACCAAAAAAAGCATTCAAAAGTGTACACAAAGTGTAGTAAAAGTGTAGTAAAAGTATATAAGAAAGCACACAGAAACTGTAGTAAAGTGGTATCAAAAAAAGCATACAAAAAGTGTAGTAAAAATGCACCAAAAAGCGTACAAACAATGTAGTAAAAGTGTAGTAAAAGGGTACAATAAAGTGTACAAACAGTGTAGTCAAAGTGTGGTAAAAGTGTAGTCAAAGTGTAGTCAAAGTGTAGTCAAAGTGTAGTAAAAGTGTGCCAAAAGCGTACAAAAAGTGTAGTCAAAGTGTGGTAAAAGTGTAGTAAAAGTGTGCCAAAAAGCGTACAAAAAGTGTGGTAAAAGTGTGGTAAAAGTGTGTCAAAAAGCATACAAAAAGTATACTCAAAGTGTAGTATGTCTGTGGTAAACTGGGAGCCTGGGGATCTAGAGGTCTGTGCACTCTGGAGGTCTCTGGGAGTCTGGGGATTCTGTAGTATGCTGTGGTGTTCTGTGGTTCTGTGGAACTGGGGGTCTGGGAAGTGCTGTGGGCTCTGGCTTGCTGTGGATTACTGTGAAATGGAGAGCAGCCTGTAAAATGCTGTCAGAGTCTGTGATTTTTGTTGATTTGCTGATGTTGGAGAGATGGGAGAAAAGCATATCCAATTTGGAAAACACTATGACAGGCAAGTTGTTGTCAGGAATGATAAAACCCATGAGAGCTTTAAACTCAGTGATGGCAGATGAGATGGTGGGGCAATCAAATCACTTTTCAAGGTCTTTGAGAATGGCCTCTGCATCCTGACTGAAGTCAATGCCACATTCATGAATGTGATGTTCACAGGTGAGAGTGATGGTTCCAGTGGCTTTGTCATCATCTTGGTTCCAATCTTCCTGCTTCTCCTCAGCCCTTCTAATTTCATTGGATGTGGGAGTGTAGTTGGGGGTGATAATGTTTCCACCTGTGTCATTCTTCTTGGTAGTGGCAACCAATATCTCCAGATGTTCTTTCATAATCCTGGAGTAAACTCCAATGGATCTGAGATAATCGTCCATGTGATAACACCAGGTTTGGTGGTTGTTACTGTTAAGTTTGGGGATAGTGCTGAGAGTGGTGGAGGACATGGTGTGATCTGGTGAGAGAATAAACATTAGTTTTAGTAACCTTACAAGGCCACAATCCCACAAATATGTGAAATGTGGTAAAATACAGGTAAGGGAGTGGAACAAGCCACACTGCTGAATGTTCAGAACTTGTCAGTCAGAGGGACATAGTCTCCCCTTGCCAAAGCACTGAGAGCAGCTGCATCAGGCTGAATTAACAGCCCAGTGTGCTCAGTGGAATAAACTGCACAGAGCAGCTCTGATGTTCACCCATGGGAGTGGAACTTAATCTGCATCACAAATGATCCAGGCAGTTTCTAGAGTGGTAGGGTGGAAATGAATCTGCATGCAAACCCACTTGGGGCTCATAACCTGTTGCAAGTACACTGTATCAAACATTGGAAGATCTGACTACATATCTGGAGTAATATCCAAGGGATTTTACATTGGGTGACATGAATGATATTGAAAGAGAATCAATTGGAACTCAGTTACCCTGAGTACATACTTATATACATAATGTGTGTGAACTCTATCTATACATAGCATATGACATTTGTTCAACAACTTTGCCTCCAGATAATCAAGCAGCTGAAACCTGTATCAAAACACAATGTCTTGTGAACCTCATCCTTACAGGTGATCCACATGGCAGTGCTGATAGGATCATTGAGCTTGTGACACTAAGCTGCTGATGGTATCTTCTCCAATTTTTCCAGATTCCAGAGTCTCATCCCATGATTGCCTGGATGTAGTGAGCCAGTGAGCATGTGTGATTACATGCATGCACTTTAACTCACTTCCTTCCTCAAGAAGGGTCCCTTGTCCATTGATTGCAAGGCAGTCTATGATGTTATCTATATCTCTGTTGAGTCTACTGATATGCTGGTAGTGCTGGGTCAGGGTCATCATTTGGTTTGGTGGGGGAAATTTGTAAGTCCAAGTTTGTTGGATAGTATGATATATTTCATCTGTCCAGTAAATCTAAATACTCCCCTCCCCAATGTAACACAATAAGCCCAATCACAATGTAATAATACTTTAGACTGAATGAGTCTGACAAAGACAACAATAATCATATTGCAACCCAATTGTTTATGCTTTAGACCAAAACAATAATAATAATTCAATGATTTCATCATCATAAAATCATTCAGGCAAGAAATCATTGACAAGAGCCAGTAACAGGGGAAGAGCATCACAATAATAACCAGCATCAACTCCAAATGAGGATTGCAAGGTGACAAAGTTGCAATCATTGATGTGCCACAATGCCAGAGATAATCTGCTCATAACCTTAAACAGGTTTCATTCGATAGACAAAACCACTAAAATTTCTCTCTGCAGAAGTCATGATCAAGAGGGGTACACTACATTGTCAATCAAAGCTTCCCCTTCCCCTTCTCCATATCCATGCATTGGGCCATCCTTGCCCTCCCAGACATATACTTCAATCATAACTGGATTAGATCATGGACAGGCCAACACAATTGATAATCATGGAGATCTGGGAAAGCTTTCAACATCTGTTCAATAGAATTCCATTAGGTGGATTCATATTTGACAAAGAGTATACACTCACCTCTTGTATCACCAATCATACTGCATCATCACTCTGGAGAGATTTACATTTGCTGTGATCAAGATGTCTCCTTACTGAACAATGGACAGTTTCCTAGCAACAACCATCAGCTGCAGTTGCCAACCAGGAAGAAAGATTAAACGTACCCTAAACTTTGAGAAGGTGTCCTGGCTTGAAGCCAATTGGGCTTCCAAGTTATAGCCACCCCTTCCAGGTCTTCCAGCTTCTCCATCAGGCTTTGGTATTTTGTTGCTAGAAAACTCTATAGAGGTCAAGGACAATTCAGATGAAATGTCTGACATATTATTGCCCTCATCATCATTGGAAGCCTCAGGAACTACACAAGATAGAGTAGCAGCCTGAACAGTGGCTGGTTCAGGGAGCTGTGATTATTTGGAATGAAATGAATGGGATAGAGGAAAGAAGCAATGTAGATCCTCTCAGGAATAGAAAATGTGAATCTCATTCAACAACAAGTTGAGGTGCAAAGAGAGGATGGGAACAGGTGGGGGAGGTAGGGCTGGTTCTGCAAAGACTGGAATGAGTTTTGAGGATTGAGGTAGTGACATTTGTCCAAGACAGAGAAGGGAAGGTGTTCATGATCAAATATGAAAGAAGGAAAGCACCTGCTTACTATTTTGAATTGAGACAGAAATGAATTAGTACATTATTGTTTTTGCCAGCTGCCATAGCATCTGTGGTGGAATTGAGTGACTCACAGATGACAGGCCCTGCAAAAACAGATTGTGTCTTTGGAAAACTTAGGTTGGACTAGAGGAAATGGAGGTGCCACACCAGCTTACCACTGTCAAGAGACAGGGCCAAGTAACACAGCAGTGAGGGAGAGAGCTCCCCCACAGTAAATCAAGGAGAGCAATGGCAGCCCCTTCCAATGTTGAACATGGGAGTTGTGGATATTAGCCTTAACACTGCATGGAAAGCCAGGATGGTGATAAGATAATGAGTACCAACAGCATGTAGGCAAGGGTCACATACATGCCTGATATCTATGGGTGATGGTGGTGACACTAAATACAAGGTTGATGAGCCAGGTGGACTGCAAGGAAGACCACATGGTATACAACACCATGGAGTCTAACAATGATAACAATGAAGCTGCCCACAGTAAACTACTGTATGGGCAGTGACAGTGAGCCTCCTAGGTTGTAAAGCTAGAAAGACAAGATCAGATACTAATGGGTGATGGTGGCAACATTATGCACAAGGGTAAAGCTGGGATTTGATGAGCTGGGCAGCACACCACAGATGATAATGATAGAGCTGCCAGCAGTAAACCATGGACAGCAACAGCAGCATGGGGAGTAACTTGCCATGTAAACATTACTCTCTGTAGTAACACCACAGAGAGTGAGAGACACTGCCCACAGTAAACCACAGATAGTGGTGGTGACAAGGTGGTGGGAGACAAGTGAGGAGCAATGAGCAATGAGCAGTTGCTGAACATGGTAAGTCATGATGGACACATGACCAAACAATGATTGTCAGAGTTAGCACTGCAATCACCATCACCCTTATCATTGCTCCCCAATGTTCAACATCAGGGAGACTCATCATAGCTACTCATACTGTGGAGACACTGCCTGTGGTAGACTGCAGACAGTGGTGGCAACAAGGTGGTGGGAGCCAAGTAGAAGCAGTGAGTGGTTTCCAAAAATGGCAAGTTGTGGATGCATGACCAAACAATAACTGTTAGAGTTAGCATTGCAATCACCATTGGCCTTCTCCTTGCTCCCTGATGTTCAACATCAAGGAGACTTGCCATTGCTGTCCATGGTTTACTGCAGGCAGCTTCACCTGCAGCCTTCTTTATGGTCATTATAATATATTTGTCTGTGCAATGCATAAGTGAGGATCCTGGTGATTTCCATGCAAGTCCACACACATTGTTAATATCCACACATTGTTCTTTCCTGTACCATCTACCTATGCTTTTTCTTTAAGTTCTCTTTCTTCTCCCACCATCACTCAACATTTTGTCAAGCTCTTCCTGCAAAAGCCTCTGCTCATTGGTGTTTACACTGACAAGTTATTATCATCATCTCCCATCTTCTCCTTACAACCAAGGCCTGGCTCATTGGTGTTTACACTGACAAGCTGTTCTCCATCATCCCCCATTTCCTCTACAAGACCTAGCTCATTGGTGTTTACACTAATGAGCTGTTCCTCACTCCCTCTGACTGGCCCAACTCATCAATGTTTACACTGACAAGCTACTTCCCATGGTTTTACTCTGCCACTGTGAATCCTTGACTTCCTGAATTGTTGTCCCTTGATCATCAGTGTTTACATTGACAAGCTACTTCCTGTGGTCTTGCTTTGCCACTGCAAATCCTTGACTCCCCAAATTGTTGTCCCTTGGTCAGTTCAACATCCATGCCTTCAACCTTGACATTGATCATTATTTTCTAGCAATGTATACCTTCATTAATCAGGGTGCTGTCTATGTCTCCCCAACACATCCACTCCCCCCCCTGCTGTCATCAAGGAGCAGCTTTAGGGCAAGGATGATCAGATGCTATTTTAAGCTCACAAATTTCACACCATGTCACTGGACTATCCTTATCTCCCATTCACTCTTCACTCACCTGTCACCCATGGACCCCTCTTTTCCTGCCTTGTGTACACTGACAAAAGTCTTCCAATAATCCAGTTAAATCACTGCTATCAGTTGGAGTCAACCCTTCTTGCACATTGGATAGCACTAGATGGTTTTCTTACTGACATTTTCAATGCTTTCCAGGTCTATGCTCCCATGAATATCATATTGAATCTGGTCCCACAAGAAACTTGTTACATGAAGCCACAAATGAATGAGAAGTCTGCCCATGGTGCTGCAACTCATGCACTCCAATGTTTCCACCACCTGATGATGATGGTGTCATGGGCTCTCAGTGGCTATTCAGGGCTCAACAGACCTGATCTCAAATGGACCCAAATCCTTCTGTGGAAAGGATTTGAACCTTTGATGGTTCAAATGCTCAGAGAGTCCCCTGTTGGTACCTTTTCACCAGAGGTGCCAAGGGTCAGCACTGTTGTGCAATCAAATGACAAAAATTCTCTGCTTTGTGTCCAGAAAATGGTGTTGGCCCATGTTCTGGTCTATATCTTTTGGGGACAATGTGACCACAATGCAAATCAGTTCTTCAAGAACCTTACAACACTCAAGAGCCGTTGGGTCAGCCAGAATTGTTATCTGAGTGATGAGGACCTTGCAGAGGCCATGAAGCTGGTGCTGAATCCTGGGCCTTCCATCCCCAAACAACATATTCCTTGACCTGAATGTGGTTCATGTCAGAAACTAGGTGTTACAATTCATTTCTTTTCTTGATACGATAGACTGGCCCAGCCTGGTACCCCTCTACCTTCTTTAGAGTGCTCTAGAATACACAATGTGTTCGTTGCACACCTTTCATTTCCACTCTTCTATTCTTGTTATCTGTGCTTCTATTTCTTATGGAAGGTTCTATCTTTGATTGCTTGGTAACAAACCTTCCATGACCTTCTATTAGTTTCCATTCCTCACAGTACTTAAGCCATTGTTCTACTTGATGTATCCTCAGCTTAGTCCTGCTCAATCATACCTTGATCTCCTTGAATCCTTGAACCCCTTCATCGACCTCATCATCGGATGACTCCCTTGAACTCCTTCATTGACCTCATCATCGGATGATTCCTTTGACCTTCTGGCAAACTCTCTTGTCTGAATATCCTGAACCTTTGACCCCACAGTTAGTTCTTTGGGCCTATGCTCATTCCTATCCAGACCAAGCATAACAAAAGGACTAAGCTACTCTTTTGGAGCTACCATCGCTGTAGTCTCTCACCATTTCCTCCCCTCGAACACCAGGAGCCCTTGAAAGGGCACTATGACACTCTTATTGAGTCCCCTCAGAATCTCCCCCCTCCACTGAACACTCTGATGAAGAAACCTTTGTCCCCACCCCAGATGTCTCTCTCAGGGAACCAACACCACCTCTCCCCACCCCCACTGTAACCAGACCTCTCCCTTCCCAATCCTCTACTCCCATTCCCCCTCATCAGTTCATTCCCTCACATCCACTTCCCCCCTTCCTCCCCCCACAACCACCCTGTTCCACCATGACATTGAAACCCATCAAGCTTCACATCAGCACCCCTGAAAACTTTGATGGCAACTATGCCAAAGCCACAATCTGGTTAGACTCTGTCTGAACCTACCTCCTTGTCAACAAAGAAGTCTATACCACTGACGCCAAGAAAATTGCCTTCGCCCTCTCATATATGACCAAAGGAGCTGCCCTTACTTGGGCCTCCTCTTTCTGAAAAGCCACTCTCAGTGCAAACAAAGGCTTCAGGACCTACGCAGACTTTATTACTGAGTTCAACACCACCTTCAAACACAGAGACACTGCCGCCCTCTCCATCACCTGGCTCTCTTCTACCAAGATGGAAGGAAAGCCCTCTCTCTCCAACCTTACCAAGTATATCTCTGAATTCCGGAACCATGTCCAGATCAATGGGATCACTGACCAAAACGTCCTTATCAGATACTTCTCCACTGGCATCTATATCAAACTCATGTGCCACATCATGTCCACGGACACTATCCCTACCAAAATCGATGAATGGTATACAAAAGCCACCCACTTCCTCACCCAATGGGGAAGAGCCAATGATATGGCAAAACGAGGCAAGACCAACCCTCCCTACCATTTGTTCTCCTCCTCCTCCTCCCACCCCCAGAAAGACCCTGATGCCATGGACATTGATGCTATCAAAGTATCTAAATTAACCCCAGAAGAACGAAAACACTGTATTTCCAAAGGACTCTGCTTCTGCTGCTGAAAAACTGGACACCTCTCAGGCGACTGCCCCCACTTCCCTTCCTGTTACGATTTGTTTCTTTTTGGTTCATTTCTTCTTTTGTTGATACACTAGACCGGCCCAACCTGGTACCTTTTGTTTTCTTTAGAGTGCTCTAGAACATACAACGTGTTCGTTGCACACCTTTCATTTCTGCTCCTCTATTCTTGATATCTGTGCTTCTGTTTCTCATGGAAGGTTCTATCTTCTTTCGCTTAGTAACAAACCTTCCATGACCTTCTATGGGTTTCCATTCTTTGCAGTACTTAAGCCATCGCTCTACTTGATGTATCCTTAGCTTAGTCCTGCTCAATCTTACCTTGAACCTCCTCGAACCCTTTCATCGACTTCATTGTCGGACGACTCCTTGAACCCCTTCGTCGACTTCATTGTTGGACAACTCCTCGAACCCCTTCATCAACTTCATTGTTGGACAACTCCTTGAATCCCTTCATCGACTTCATCATCGGACAATCTCCTTGACCCTTTGTTCTTTGAGTCTGCGTTTGTTCCTACCTGGACCAAGCATAACACTTCCCAGCCAAAGAAAACTGGAGAAAGGAAGGTTAGAAAGGTCAAGGAAGTCCCAAGACTAGTAGAAGTCAAGGATGATGATGAAGAAGAAACCATGGCAAGAATCTCCTTCATTCCTTCCAACAAGGATTTTTAGAATGGAGACCTTCCCCAACACAAGGCTCTCCCTCTTTTACATGCACTCCTGTACTTGTATCGTCAATTACCAAGCAATCCATGCAAATCCTCATTGAAATCATTGAATCATCACACTTAAAAGCTGTTGGAACTCATGCTCTCGTTGACCCTGGAGCACAAATCTCTTGTATTGACTGGGTCTTAGTTCAAAAACATCATCTTCCAAAAGAACGACTCCCCTCTCCCATCGCTGTCAAGAATGTTGACCAGTCCTTGAACAAAAACAGTCTTATCCACTTTTCCACCACACTCTATGTCCACATCAGACAACTCATGCACCATGTCATGTTCTACATCCTCAACTGTGGAAAGGAGAACGTAATCCTTGGACTCCCCTGGCTTAGACAAGCCAACCCCATCATCAACTGGATCAAGTGAGAGCTATCCATCTCCCTCGACTCCAACCAATCCAAGGAATTGTACTACAATCACACCAAACCAACCCCCACCCCCCAGACACCAACCCCTTGCCCATCCCAACATGTACAAGTTGACTCCTTCTGGGATGGACATCTCTATGACTACATGAAAAAGGACACTGAAGCCCAATACCTCCAATGAGCTAATGACAATCAAATCATCAATTGAATCATGCATTGCGGATCTCGCTTCATTCCCTCTGCCACCATTGCCAAACTTACGATGGCAACTGAGCTAGCTATGGCAGCTGAAAAAGCAAAACCAAAGGCAACTCTCCCACCTGAATACTCTGCCTTTTCCTCCATCTTCTCAAAAGAAGCAACTGACCACATTCCCCCCAGCTGACCCTACGACCATGAAATCAACCTCAATGACTCTTTCACCCCAAAAATAGGCAAATTCTATCCCCTCTCCCCTGACAAGAAAGCTGCTACAGAAGCCTTCCTTGATGAAAATCTCAAGGCAGGAAAAATTCGTCCATCCAATTCCCCTCAGGCCACCCCCTTCTTCTTCACTAAAAAGAAAGACAGTGGCCTTTGACCCTGCCAGGACTACTGCTATGTCAATGAGCATACCATCTGTGATGCCTACCCTCTTCCCCTCATATCTGACCTCGTCAATAAACTTAAAGGTGCCAAAACCTTTACCAAACTCAATGTTCATTGGGGATACAACAACGTCCACATCAAGGATGGTCATCAATGGAAAGCAGCATTCATCACCCACAAAGGACTGTTTGAACCAATGGTCATGTTCTTTGGTCTTTGCAACTCCCCTGCCACCTTTCAATGATTCATGAATGACTCCTTCCACTATATGATCGCAGAAGGATGGCTAGTCATTTACATGGATGACCTCCTCATCTTCTCCCCTGATGCCAAAACCCATGAGGAATGCACTAAACAAGTACTCCAATGCATGACCAAGTTAAATCTTCACCTCAAACTCGAAAAATGCAAGTTTGCTACCAACGAGGTTGAATACCTTGGCATGATTGTGCGCCCTGATGAGCTCGCCATGGACCCAGTAAAACTGGATGGCATTCATGAATGGCCAACCCCTACCAAAGTCAAAGACATCAGATCCTTCCTAGGATTTGCCAACTTCTACCAACAATTCATTCCCAACTACTCCAACATTGCATGTCCCCTCCTTGATCTCACAAAGAAAAACCAACCCTGGGACTGGTCTCCCAGTTGCCAACAATCCTTCGACGAACTCAAACAATTGTTCCTCAGTCATCCAATCCTCCATCTCCCAGACCCCACCCACCCCTTTGCCATTGCCACTGATGCCTCCAAATATGCCTCTGGTGGAGTCCTCCTCCAAACTGATGCCAATGGAGATTGGCATCCATGTTCCTATCTCTCACAATCCTTCTCCTCCACCAAACACAACTATGACATCTATGACTGGGAACTCTGTGCCATCATTCATGGTCTCAAAGCCTGGCACCACTACCTCCAAGGATCTCCCTTCCCTGTCAAAGTCTTCACTGATCACAAGAACCTCACATACTTCCGCCAACCTCAGAAACTCAACCGACGACAGGCTTGTTGGTTACTTGATATCTCAGACTTTGACCTCCACTTAACCCATATCCCTGGTACCTCTCTTGCCACACTGGATGCCCTCTCTCACTGACCAGACCTTCTCCCACCAACCGACGAAGATAACAACAATGTAACCCTCCTTCCTGACACTCTTTTTGTCAACCTCATTGACACCTCCCTCCAAACCAAACTGGCCACCTCATCTGCTTCAGACCCCCTTGTCCTAGATGTGCTATGTGCCACCACCAGTGACATTCCTGCCCAATTCCACTCTTGTCTCTCTGACTGGCAATATGACGCTGGCATCCTCACCTTCCAAGGACATGTCTATGTTCCCCCTGACCTTCACTGCTCCATTGTTGAATGACACCACAATCACACCTCTGCTGGTCACCCTGGATATCTCAAAACTCGTCAACTTGTCACCGCCAAGTTTTGGTGGCCTGGCCTTGCTCAGTTTGTGCGTAAATACATTGAAGGATGTGCCCCCTGTCAGTCCTCAAAAGCAAAAACCCATCCTACCTCCCCCCCCCTCTTCCCCATTGTTTCTTCCTCCCCTATTCCCTTTTGACAGATCTCTTGTGACCTCATCACTGACCTCCCTGTCTCCTCTGGCTTTGACAGTCTTTTGGTCATGGTCAACCATGGGCTTACTAAGGGGGTGATTCTCTGCCCTACTAAGAAATCCATCTCTGCTGAAGGAATCACCTCCCTCTTTTCCATAAAGTTTACACTCAGTTCAGCCTCTATGACAAAATCATCTCGGATCATGGACCCCAGTTTGCTTCCTCCTTTGCAAAAGAACTCAGATGACTCCTGGGATACAACCTCTCCCTCTCCACTGCATACCACCCTCAATCCGATGGAGAAACTGAACAGGTAAACCAAGAAGTAGAAACCTATCTTCAGATCTTCTGCAGCAATTCCCCTTCCACATGGTCCAACCTTGTCTCCCATGCTGAATTTGCACACAATCACTGCCCTCATTCCATCACTAATAAATCCCCATTCTTCCTCATGATGGGATTTGAACCTTGCCCCCTCCCCACTATCATTGCCAAGACCAACCTCCCTGCAGTTGAAGAACAACTCAAACTCCTCTCTGCAGCCAGAGATGAAGCCCTGGCGGCCCATGAACTTGCCAGACAAGTCATGAAATCCCATTTCCATGGAAAATTCACTCCTTTCTGTAAAGGTGACAAGGTTTGGCTAGAAGCCTGAAATCTGAAACGTCTTATCTCCCATCCAAAGTTTGCTCCCAAGCAAGAAGGACCATTTACTGTTACTCAGGTCCTTTCCCCCCTTACTTACAAACTCCATCTCCCATATACATGGAAAATACACCTGGTTTTCCATGCATCCCTGCTATCACCCTATCGTGAAAATGATGTACATGGGCCAAATTTCCCTTCTCCTCCACCTGACCTTATCAACAGAGAAGAGGAATATGAAATGGAAAAAATCATCTGACACTGTGGAAATCCAAGTAACCAAAAATTTCTCATCTGATGGAAAGGATACTTGGCCAAAGAAGACTCTTGGCTACCCAAATCAGAATTCAACCATGCCAAGGAAATCCTATCCAATTATAAAACCCTCCACCCTCATGACTTCCCTTCCTCATCCCTCATATCATCCACGAAACCCAAGCATGTCCACTCCTGCTAGATCCCCCTCTCCCACTGCAGCCACCACTGGCTGGACCACCCCCTTGCTCTATTGTATTCAGGGCCTCGACTCCACTAATTACAACCTGGGCATTCCCCAACTTATGTCTCCCCCTCTGTGTCTCCCTGCTCTTGACCCAAATCCAGTCGTCTCTGTTGAACTACCACTCTATGCCCAATGCATCCGCCCTGATCCCTTCCCCATCACTGAACAATCCTCCCTCATGCTCCTCCTTGAAACCCCCCATCTCATTACCCCCCTTCATGCTCACTTAGAACCTTTCTCCCCCCTTGATACCCTCCTTCTTCTTTTCCAAGAAATCCATAGCCTCTACCCCCTCGTCAACCAGATGTCCAACTACCCTACAGAACATGTCGCCACCCTCCATGAAACTCACACTGAGCTTACCAACCTCATCCTTTCCATCATGCACCAGCTGGAAATGGACAAACTAGCCAAGGATGTTCTACGCTATACCCAAGAACTTGATGAATGATGTTGTGTTACAATCAAGGATACCCCCCTATCTTTTCTTTCTATGTTACATAACAATCTCTCTCAGTCTTCTTTTGATTCTTTCGCTATGTGACATGGTAACATTAATATCCATTCACATTCTACACTTTACTGTGTCTATCTACACTTACTATCTTTATTTACATAGAGATCTCTGATCACCACTCCTATGTGTTTCCACTTGTGCAGCCCATGCTATTTATTCTTTATTTTCCCATCATCATTCATAGCCTCTGATCACAGCACCTCTGCACAGACCTGCATAGCTCTATACTTAGTTTCCGCAGCCTTAAGGCTATCTGATGACTTGTAGTGACTCAGTATGACTAGCACTATGTAGTATAAATACTGGCCATATATGTACAGTAAACACTAAGCAATTCCTACCTTAGGTTTTCGCCTTTACTCCTCTGTCTCTCTCTTGAGTCACGCCCATAAAAGTCTTAATCCCTGCATTCCTCACCATTATCCATTACCTTGTCCACCTAGAACCTCTGCAACCCTTCTAGGAGATCCTTGACATCACCTGACATAACCTTGAACCTTTGTCCATCGGAACCCTTAACTTTCACTTCTGAAGTCTCTGACCTACATAACTCTCAACCCCTGTCCTCAACCTAGGTGACTACTGTTAGGTCTACACTTGTTCCTACCCGGACCAAGTGTAACAAAAGGGATTGCTTCATCATGATAGGACTACTATCTAGTAGATCCCACCATTTCACACCAGCACCCCAGAAACCCTAGGCCTTTGGGCAACCTCCGCACTCCAGACTCATGCTTCTACCAAGAACATGCCCAAGATCCCTATCCCTCAGACTCTGACTCCTCGCATCACCCCACCCCAGTCCCTACAGACATAGAGGACAAAGACATAGAAATCCCCACTTACGAGAACCCACTAGACACCCACCTTTCACACAAACTCTCCACACAGTTATCCTTAAATAGGGTACCCACACTGCCATCCCCAATAACTCTCAGTCAACACCTCCACTTCACTGGAGGAACTGTCCCATCCACTGTTGTCCCCACACCAGTCCCCCACCTACAGACTCTACCCTCATTCCTCCCTGCAGAACCATTCTCTCCCATACCATCTACCAACATGAGCGAAACAGCATCAGCTCCATATAAACCCATAGAACTTCGTATTGCCCCACCAGATCATTTTGATGGAAGCTATACCACTGCCAAAGCTTGGTTCATCTTGGTTGTATTCTACTTCATGGTCAATGAAGAAGTCTACAACAACAACACCAAGAAAGTGGCATACGCTCAATCATATATGACAAAAGGATCTGCTGCCACATGGGCAGCAACCTATTGTATTAAAATCATAGCAAACCATGAAACTATCACTTGGGATGAATTTAAAGAAGCCTGCCAAGGAACTTTCTATTATCATGACAGCAAGGCTGTATCTATCACTGTCCTCAACTCCCTATGAATGAAGGGAAACTCCATGGCAGATCTCACCCGATATATCACTGAATTCAGAAACCACATACAGATCTCTGAAATCACCAATGAAATTGTCCTAATCAGGTATTTTGCTGCCAGAGTTACGATAAACCTCATGAAACAAATCATGTCTATGGATACAGTACCCACCAAAGTTGAAAACTGGTACAACAAAGCAGTACACTTCCTCAGCCAATTCCAGAAAGCTGACAACATCACATGAACTAGCAGAAGCCCACCCCACACCCCATACTGGTCCTTCCAATCACACTCCCATGCTTGACCCACATGTGACCCCAATGCAATGGATGTCGACACAATCCATATCAGGAAATTAACCCCA
>JBBPLE010000356.1:0-35128 GCA_038089675.1 Boletales sp. KT-2023b | reverse complement strand
ATCTGCATATACAAGTGCAGGAGTAATTATCTGTGTGACCAGGGAAAAACGCGGTGAGCGCGGCGAGGTCACAGCGCGGCTGACAAAAAAAAACGCGGCGGATTAAATGTGCAGAGTTAACATCATATTACTGGCATTCAAAATTTACGACCGGATTTCAACTTTAGTCTGTTCGTCGGAATCCAAACTTATTTGAATCACTGGCACCGGGTCCGTAGTAGCTCGGAAATTTGGGTCTCACGACCCATTATAAAAATATACAACACACGAAACTTGATACACTTCGGACAACGCCAGCACGCAAAGATAGAACCGCCGCACAAGGAGGACCCATGCTCTCTCTGCCGTGACCCGGTCCGCAACCATGGTATTCGAGTCTTTGTGTTGGCTTCTACACCTTATCGACCATCCCCGATTCCCGCTCGTTGGCAAATCTAAAACTGCAATTGATAGATGCAGTACTATGACCAACACGCCGGTCCGAGTCGGTGGTCATCACGTCCGCAGGTTATGTCGACGCGATCATGGAGATGGAGCAGTCAGGTTGAACGGAATTGTCAACACGCAGATTCAGACGAACTGTTCTCTCAGTCTTCTCTGCGTCGCATTTCACGAATCACGATTTCACTTGCTTCGCCGCCCGCAGTGTACGATTCTGGCTGTTTTTAGACGTGGTACTGATAACCAATGCAGAAATATGACTGGCTTTCAGAACAGTGTACTTACTATCGATTATAAAAAAAATCAGCCTGAGTCGCAGGGGCGGGTTTCCTGCCCATTCCTTTCTTCGACTCGCACCTTCTGTAGGAGCCAGTCCTTCTGACGATGCAACCAAACGGTATCCCTTACGATACGGCAACAGTTGTGTCTAGCGTGCTGGAGGGAATTCTCTATGGTGAGTCGAATTAACATATGGTTGTGGCACGTCTGATGGACAATGTTTACGTAGGGGTTTCCATCCTGATGTTTATAGGGACGATATGGTCCCTGATGTATAGGCATACTATGCATTTCGTTGTCAATAGGCGACTTATCATAGTCGCGTGTTCCTTACTTCTGTTGAGCACTGCGGTACGTCGAGATTCGATCATGCATCAAAAGTCGCGTTTCGATATTCCATGTGTGGACAGCACGTCGTAATTGACATCATTCGCGCATACGAGGGTCTAGTGGAGTATCGAGACTCCCCGACCTATCCTAAAGGGCCGAACGAATTCTTCGCTGACGTCGCTCAATGGACTTTCGTATGGAAGAATGCGATATACCTATTACAGACTCTCGTGGGCGATGGGGTGGTGGTGAGAAAATGGCCACATGCGATCTCTATTACATTAAAGCTCAACGCTGTCTAGATATATCGTTGCTATGTTGTCTGGCAATCATGGTGGGCTATTATCTTTCCCACTGTGCTATGGGTGTCTGTTGCAGGTATGTAGGCGCACGCTCCATGCATTCACTTGGGCATTCCTGACGCGAAATGATGGCATGACAAGTGACTGGTGTTGGGAGCGTATACACGGACTCCCATCCAACGGGCAACAAGGAGAACGTCTTTTCGTCAGGCACGGGTCAATGGATCACCGCATTCTTAGTTGCAACGCTGTTAACCAACCTCGTGAGCACATGTGAGTATTTGGTGGCCTCTCGGGAAGCATTCCCATTGACCCTGACCCTTCTTTTCATTTGTTCTCGTCGCTTAGCGTTTCTTGCATTCCGAATATGGCAGGTAGGAAAACGCGTGAGTAGATCAGCTTCACACTCGAGCGTATTGTGGCCTGTCCTACGCATCGTGCTGGATGCGGGGGTGCTTTACTCGGTCTCGCTCCTGGCCGCGCTCCTGTGTTTCATAAAAGAAAACCGTGGACTCTTTGTGTTGATCGACATGGTGCGTGCAACACAATCTTTACAGGGACCTTTTTGAGCTGATCCACCGTGTGCACGCGCTCATGGTGATTGCCCGACCCATCGTTGTGACGCTTCCATCTTATTATCTCTCGGCGACCCTGAACAAAAATAGATAATGCCCATCATCTCCATTACATTCTACATGGTAATCATCCGCATCACGCTTTCCACGTCGCATTCCCGAAGTGCACACATGTCGGGCGGTTCCGATCGTCTCACGTTCCCGCGCATGTCGCGCGTGAGTGGGATGCGCAACCTTCCTTTGAAACGCATGGAAGTGCACATCACCCAGTTGACGGAAATGAATGGGCCAGATGAATATGCGTATGCCGATGGGAACGGAGAATCCAAGGAAGATGCAGTGGAGGAGGTAGCGAGCAGGGCCCACGGTGGGTTTACCGTATGAGAGAGTGAAGTGCGTTTTTCTCAGCAAACGTCACGGATGTACGACTGATGCTTGTTGTCGTCGCTTAGCTATCACTATTTCTCACGTTTTTTCTCATTTGAAGACCAGGAGATTTTTCCCAAACGGACTTTAAACGCATAACGGAAATAAGCAAAGATACCCTAGGTTAAAAATGCATATTCAGGGGTTATCCTGTCATCGGTATAAGTAGTAATGTAGCGTAGGATAGAACAGATAGAATTGTTGGACTTTACATACCTTGATTACCCATAGTACAGTGTATTGAAATCGAGCCGTTGAGGCACTTAGGTTCAACAGTACCTTGTATTTTCAAGGGCGTCATCCTCTTGTGCTTGTCGTATTGCTAGTGAATCATAATCGAACAACTGAAAAGCGGTATAATTACGGTGCCATATTTGCAAAATAGATGTACACTCTCTATGGTTATCCGGCCGGATGGAAGATAGGCTGTATCATAAAAGGGAACTGTCGATATGTATGGGACCGATTTCCGTGACCATCTTCTTCGGCAGAAGCGACATCCATCTCATCTCCTTGAACTCTGGGCCTTTGGCGCCGAAATACCTCTCGCTCTCGAAACTCCATGCATCAAGAGCACGCACCCACTGACCCATCCCATCGCAATACGCCTGCACCTGGGAGTTCAAGGGTTCTTCCCACTGTGGAAGTGCTGCGCGGGCAGTATGGAACCTCTCGCCAGCTCGAGAAAGATAATTTTCGGTCCACAGCATGGCACCATTCACATCTGTATTGTGTTCGCGCATCACGCACGTTATGATGTTGTGGAGGTCATCTCCCCGCACTCGCTCCATGTTATAAGAGAAGATGTCCTACCAAACGATCATGTTAGTAGTGTCTCGTGTTTGGTTTCAAAATGGCAATGATACACTGACATTAGCAAGACAGACCAAGTCAACACCTGCTAAATTTATTTCTTGCATAGTGGGGTGTGACATCACTTCATTAGGGATGTCGAATCCTAGCTCGATTATAGAGAACGAAGGGTTTACTCCGCTCGTACGACGTCGCGCATCGATGTAGCTTTTGATATCGAGGATCCGCCGATCCATTTTGTCAATGGACTCCTGTACGACACCCTCAAGGTATTCATCCATGGTCTGTATGAATCTCTTCTGTGAAATTACCGTCGCATTCTGTATGGTCCGCGCCCAGAATCTGTCATCAAATACGGACTTAATTGAAACCCCTCGATAGACCGATTATACACTTACTGTCGGGCCATTTCCCCACCCACCCACTCCCCCTTCGGACGTGGTGCATGAGGATTCCTGAGGGCATTCATTATTGCCTCTTTTTGCACACGAACTTCTGACGGCGTGGACCTATCGGAATATTCGTCGAACACAAAGAATATGTGCATGAGATCGCAACCAGCTCTGACATGTTCTACGAAGAAATAAGTACACAACCCATACAATGTTCTTGCGACATGACTTTACCTTTGCTCGCGGTTGGATAGGCCAAGGAAGCGAGAAGATCTATCCAAAAGTCAAAACGCGGACAGAGTGAGAATGAAAGCACTCACTAAAGTCGCAACGATTGAATGCGTCCTGTGCTTTTGGGCCGAAGGCTTGAAAACCAATCACCCAAGCATCGGCTTCCTCCTTCACCACATTATAATTCGGGTTAATCTGTCGAGGCCACGGCCATCTGGCAAGCACATTTGGAATGAAGACTTTGGTGGGTGTGCCATTTCTGTTGACACGGTTTTGCACCGGAGAAGTGGTCCTCGGTTGGAAGACAGATTCAGTGATGGTCTTGTTGCGCGAACTTCTGGAAACCAGGCGGGAAACAACATAGAACGCGAGTTGGACGAGAAGGAATATGAGCGCGGTCTGCAGAAGTTGAGTTTCCATTATGAACTCACAATTTTTTATTATCCAGTGCTGGCTTTATATCTGCGGACTGCTACCCGGAGTCTCGTAACTCGATGCCATCATGCTGCTAGTGGCTGCAAGGGTCCCTAGTGGCGTCGGGTCTAATTATGGTCTTATCCGGCCCGGGAAAGCCAAGAAATTACAGATGCGTAGCTTTGAGCACGCCACCTCCGTCATACCGTGTAGAGCCAGAGTCTCAATCATAGAAGTCACCACCCGGCCGAACCGGACACTGCCAGTGGATCCCGAGCCCCACTGACAGTTTCCAATTTTGGATAAGTTGGTCCGTTTTGTTCAGGGCCGTGGGCGGCAGAAGCCTGGGCGGTTCCTGGAGAGCGACTTTCTTCAGCATCTTGCCAGAGGCTGCCGTTCCTCGGGAGATCTGCGGCCTGTTGATAAGGACATGACGCGGCGATCAACTGACAACTGGCACCTTGAGATCAGCAGTTGCTCTGTTTTTTCTTGCAGTGGGCACCACCAGAGCTAGTTGGCAACCATGGTCCAATTTCGGTTAACAATGATGCTCTGTCCTCCGGCTCGCGCAAGTTATGGAGCCTGGCGCTTATCCACCCAAACTGCTGTGTAGTCCCTCGATTTCACTGCCAGCGTCGCGCGTCTTTCGATAAAATTAGTAGCACCCCTCCGGTGCACGGATTGGAAGCTGGTTACCACCGCCTTGAGCATAAAGTGTTTCGCCGATTTCTGGAAATCCTCCGAAGCTCAACACGTGGCGACCAAGATTTTCTTGCTGTGGGCGCAATGTCGTATTTCGCGCGACCAATCGCGTACTTGATCGGCTAGCTGAACTCGATGACAAGTTTGGTTCCCACTGCCAGTAGATTGACTCTATTTGTGCATATGGCATCGATATCGTGACGATTAAACTTTACCACGACAGGGCCACAGTGCAGCATTGCGCGCTATATGAAGTTATGAACCCATCACTGACATACACGCACATGTACAGAGACCACACGGCGACCTCGTTGGTCTCGGATTTGGTAACAAATTGAGGGGCACGAAAGACACTTGCGTCGTGCAGTGCGTCACAGCCTGATCCAGGCCAAAGCCCCGAGTGTCGCGATCCCAGCCCCAGTGAGCCATCGCTACCTGATTGTAGCACTTCTTCCGAGGACGCGCGAGAATGATCTCCAACGAAGCTGTAGAATGCTGTTCATCATTCCGGATCCATCATTGTCGGTGTTTGAGCGCGAGGGGCCATAGTAGCGAAGGCGGATGTTTGTTTTTTGCGGGCTTCCTCTCGGAAATCAGCAGCGAGGTCTGGCCCAGCGCCCGGTTTTCTTTTCGTATAGAAGCTGGCGCAACAAGATGAAACCTTAAAAATCCAGTGCAACACTTAGACCTGACTGAATGTAGTGGGGTCAACGACTTCGGGGCAGTGTTCTGCCGGTTAGTGAACGTTCATAATATTCAGCGAACGTGCACCGGTGAACTTTCCCATGGATGCAGATGAACTGAATGCGAGCAGTACCAGAAGTCCTTCGTAAAAATTATATAATCACATCTGATTGGCTTAACATGTCGGGTAATTAAAGCAACGAGCGCGGGAAAATAGCTTAGCTCATACTGCCATCTAGAGATATAGGACCCCCATGACCGATGAAAGTCAGGTTCAGGTGAACGTTAGCAACCTTCATCGCCTTTCCCACGATTTGCGGTCAGTGACTCTGACTCTCGTTCACTGACCGGCAGAACACTGCTTCGGGGAGCGAGTTAGCGTGATTGTAATCACGATTCACATCAATGGAATTATGTAAACACCCATTGACAAGGCACCTTGGGCAAGCTAGGTAACGCATCAAGAAATAGAAGATGTCAAGGAGCGACACCATGCAAGAAGTTGTAAAACCAAACACAAGACAAGAATAAGACTACAAGTTAAAGATATCCAAGTCCACGATCGTCCTTTTCGTCACAACACCTCCAACACAGCCGTCTGAATGTCCTTGGAGCTCCTTACCTCGCGTGGCTGGACGACGATCTCGTCCTCGGCAGCCACCCGCCTGAACTTACCATTCGACGTCTGCAGGAACAAGAACGCGCTGAAAGGCTGTTCCAGACGTGCGACAAGCCGTAACGCGTGGGTATGCTCATCCAAGCGCGTCATCCGACTCGCGATCGACGAGAGCGATGGCAGGGGCGACAAGCGGGGCCGTGTGCCGTGTGCCTCTGCTTCGATGACCATCGGTGTTGTGCTGACACCCAAGGCGAAGGGTGACTCCACATCTAAGGCGGAGTTGAAGTCAATGTCCGTGTCCGTATCCACGTCGGTCTCGGAATCGTCCTCCCAAGCGAGTCCGCCCAGCGGCTCGGCTTGATCCAGGAGGCCATCTATCCACGGATGTGCAAAGAATAGCTTGCGTGAGTCACCGAGTGGGATGACATCCCTGGTGCGGAACTCCACTTCCCCGAGCATGGATGTCTTGGCACAATATCCGTCACTTTCGTTTTCATGCCGGCGTAGCTTCTTGACAGGGAACACGACGCAAGGGATGTGTAATCGACGATGAGCCCCAATCACAGGCGGCAGGCGCGTGATTCGGTCATAGATGGTCATTACGTCTTGATGAGTTAACGCCCTCCGGAGTGCCACGCAGCGTGCTTCGATTTTGTCCTCGCTCATCGCAGGCGGCATGTAAAGTGATTGCTGGTACACAGAAATCAAGGCGGGAAAGCAGCTGTTGAAGCCGGATGCTTTCCCGGCCCAGGCCAACACGCTCGTGTCACCCGAACGCGTCAATATCTCTTCCAAAAGGTGGCCAAGGGCTGCTTCCCCTTCACCATAGTTTGGCGTCATATCGCTGCCAAAAATGCCAATCAAGGAATAAGCCGCATCTTCTTCAACCGTCGCGGCGCGTCTCGACGCCAAGCGGAGCACTTCGTAGACTCCGAGAGCACCAGGACAAAAATTGGTGATAATTTCAGGAGCGATCCCGAGGGCGTCTGCAAGCTCCTGCACAATCACGGGAGATTCTTTGTGATTGGAACGAACGTCGTTGAGGTAGGGTTTCCAGTCGCTATCGTAAAAACGAATGACTTTGGATGCGAGTAGTTCCAAAAGTGTCCATGCGCGGGTCATCCATAAGCTACTTGCGAGGTCGCCTGGTTGCGACGGAGATACGACGCCCACCAGAAGAGCCAATGTAGCTGCAGATTCTTCGTACCACTGGTACATGGAAACCAGCGATCGGCTCAGGAGCTCGCTGGTACTCTTATTGATACAGCATGTGTCACTCCATGCCCAGCGATAACCCTCATTACGGACCACGGCGCAGAATTTGCGCAACTTGTCGTTCAACGGCGACGCAGGCAGAACCCATACTGATTTAACCACATTGACTTCCTGAAAGGTCGGTTCTTTCCCCTCCCACGTGTGAGAAAACATGACATATCGGAAGTATCCAGAGACGACTTGTAGGATGTAATTTTCGTCCAGTTCCTCAGTCATGGAAGAAACTAATTCCTTGAAAGTTGGATCTGCTTTGAATATGCGGGTTCGCTCGGCTGCATCGCACAGGAGACCAGTTTTGATGTCGATGAGGACAAGAGGACAAGACTTGAATGTCTCAATGATTGCGCCGTCAATGGTGGTTATTGTCACCGATGGTGTCACGTATTTCTTGCGCTTTTCTATGACGCGCATCAAGAATTGACTACGGTATCACTTGAAAATGAAGACTTACTACGGATGGTCTGATCTGGTGACTTCTCAATTGCGGAAAGCATCTCGACGAACGCATCGACAGCCTCATCGAACCTCTGTGACCCGTGGAGTGCCGCGTGTTTTCTCTCGTAGCCCCAGGGACATGCAGGGTCAAGTGCAATAGCCTTGTGATTCATGTTAGAACAGTCGCAAGATATAGAGCAAACATACTTCATTCGCGTCGCTGATGGCATCCTCCCACAAGCCCATTATCGCTCGTGCCTTGCTTCGCTTGAGGTAAAGGCCCTGAGCAGCTTGAGGATTGAGGGATAGTGCAACGGAATAATGTTCAATGGCCTCGTCATGGATCTGAGAGTGGGTTGCGGCATCGCCCATGCTCTCAAACGCTGCCACACATCTTCTGGTGAACCCTAATCTAACGTGTCACACTGTATATCAAATGGCCACAAAAGAAGTCTCACCAGCAATCCACTCGGTGGCTTCCTCGCATTCTCGGATGTTTTCAGGCAAAATGTCAAGTGTTTCGAGGAGCGCTTCCGCAGCCTCTTTCATCCGGCCGGTGGCATGCAATGCTTCGCATAATTGCCTCCGAACTGACAGAGAAAGTCCGTCAATTTTCCATCCAAATAACTTTCAAACGAAGAGTCAGCTTGCACAGAAACACCAGAACAACATGACTTACAAGTGAAATAGTCTCGAGCTGAGGGCTAGGCTGAGATGGCGATTTAATCTGTGCCCGTTTGAACAACTTTATCGCACCCTCGTAATCGCCTTCTTCCATGATCCTATTTCCTAGAAGAACAAACATTTTTGCCTGGAACGAGCTTGAGCTGTTAATCCTCGCGTCCAGATTGCATTGGGGAATACCTGAACAACATAGCAAATCGACTTGTTGTCTACCGTATCAATGAGATCCTGGACACGCTCCATTGCATCATCCCGCTCATTAGCCAGAAACAAGATAATGGACTAGATGCAACCACAGATTAATATCACTTAACATACGGTACGAGAGAACGTACGCGAATCAACAATAAGAATGCGACCTCTTCAAGGCTACAATGCATAAACGCAAGGTCAAAAGTACGGATTCCTGCCTGAAATTCACCCTGGCCAACACGTGCCATGGCCTTCGCAATATACCCTACGACGGACGGCACAGCTTTGATTGACTTGACATAGATGTGCGTGAGCACAAGAATCGGAAAATGTAAGGGGTACATACCTGTTGCGCATCATCTAACGCACCACTCCAGTCCTGCAAACGGGTGCGTATGAAGGCACGGTTTGCCAAAGAGTGGTAGTCAGGGGACGAAAGACGGGCAATCTCTTCCGTAAGGACAGTCTTGGCCTCCTCCCAGTCGTCTTTCATCCACAGCCCGCATACTTGATCACCAAGATGCAACAATGCAAGCTAAAAATACGGACATCAGAATGAATTGGGAAAAAGGCAATTTACTGACAGAGACAGGACGGTACGACTCTGGTAAAACATTCTGCAGATTCCAAACAATGATTTTTTTGCCCGTTCTTCCTGCGCTCACGAGGTAATTGTCATCAGGGGTCAGAGCGATCGATTGCACCGAACCGGGGTGGGTGATAACAGGACCGAGTTGAGCGTGGGTGGAAGTATCCCAGAATGAAATGGAGGATTCTGCAGAAGCTGCGATGAATTTTCCGTTGTTTGATAGGACGATCGACGCGGGCTGGCAGCTACTATGAATTGACCATTGGGATAGTAAGGCTCCGGAGGAAGTGTCGAAACACTGAATCTGGCCGTTGTACGATGCGGCAAAGAGGTGTTGGTCATCGCTTGACCAAGCGAGCGGGATGGTCGGTTCATTACCGCTCGCACTGAGCTTGACTAGGACGTTGACAAGCAAAAGCCCGCTTTGGGCGTCACGAATACCAACAGAGGCCTGACCGTAGGCAGAAGTAGCGACGCGGTCACCGTTGGTGGAGAACTTGAGGGCGACCAATGCGACCCCAGGATTCACCCGAAGGATATCGACGAGACGGTCACCTGTTGCTATGTCCCAGATGTAGGCCGCACCATCATACGAAGCCGTTCCGACTGTTACTGAGTCGGGTGATATGTCGACAGCGACAACCCAGTAAGTGTGTCCCTTGATGTCAAGCAACCTTCTGGCGGTGGCCGTATCCCATACCGTGACCAGCCCGTTTTTCATGCCACACACGACGCGTTGGCCGTCCTTGGACACAGCAACGGAAAGGACACCATCCCCGCACCCAGCTGCGCCCACTGGTTGACCATCCTTGACCGCCCAAAATCGAAGCGCCCCTTCATCCCCACCGCCGACAATTCGATTTTCGTCCCGCAAGAAGGCGACAGCATTTACGGGGTTGCGGTCGTCGATTTCGACAATCTTGTCACCATCTAGCAAATGACTAGAACCGAGCTATATACTGTCTGAAAGTTAAGACCTACCAGTGACCGTCGGCGACATACTCGCTAGTGCGTTGACGTTGGAGAATCACTGACTTTGCTGTCACGGGTAAAAACCTGGTCAGGGTGGGGGTTAAGAGGCAATCAGGGCCCTGGAAGGAAGTCATTAGACTTACATACAACCTATCAGGGTCAATGTCCCGGCAAAGACGTCCACACTCCGCGTGCATCGGACTTTGCTGATCATTTACCACGACACCAAGCCTCTCCCCGAGATCTTTCAACTTTACAGTAACATTTTCCCGACTCTGAGTCACCTATTTAGCCAGGTTTCTCGCAAGTTTAACTCAAATCACCCATATTATCCCACTCCCAGGTAGCTACTTCCATTGGGTGCGCTTCTGCTCATATTTTTGTCGACTTATAGCTTGACACCATCACTTGACTTTTCTAAACCTTCTGGCGGAATTGTCGGACATCCTCTGTCTCCGCGTGACGTCTTTTAGACCACTCTGCTTCCGCGTCTTCAAGTTCGCAAGCAGTGGGACGCACATGACCTTCCTCCCACATGATCAACCCCAGTAAGTAGTACTGCACTGGTAATGTGCTCGTGTTCTTTAGGCTTGCTGGACCCAATAATGGGTCAACCCTTCACCTTGTTCCAATTATAACGACCCATCGTGTCCTTGTGATGTGTACGTCTAAATCAGGATATCAACAAGGCTATCGAGGACGTTAATGCATAAAAGTCACCAGTTTCATCACTCCACTTTCTTCATCTGACGACTGCCATCACCTGAGCTCATTGCTGTGAACACGAGCATGAACAATTCGACGAGCAGCATGCCGATGGGCACGAATAGTTCCAGCGCATCAACAAACATGACCAACTCGAGCATGTCAATGTACATGACGCCATGGCTGCATTTCGGAAACACAGATTTTCTGATCTTCAAGCCTTGGCGCCCTTCATCTCATGGCGCCATCGCTGGCGCTTGCATCGGGTTATTTGTGTTTTGCATTTTGGAGCGTTGTCTCGCTGCCTATCGTCGTGCCCAGGAACTACATTGGAGGACCAGGTTTGCTTGTCGTTGGTCTCTCCCTCCTGATGTTTGACAATCGTGGACAGAACGATCGTGGTATCGAGTAAGGCGCGCTCAAGCTCGGCCGTGAAAGGTAGCGTCGAAGTGTCTAGCGATGCTTCCCTCCCTGGCCGCGTGCGCTTCATTCCGCCCTTCACGCCTTCTCGTGACATCCCACGAGGAGTCATCGCGGCCCTCCAGTCGACTTTCTCGTATACCCTCATGTTGGCTGTCATGTCAGTATGATCGAGTGTTATGTGCATTCGAACGTTGAAACGAAGGTATACAGGACATTCAACGGTGCATACATCCTTTCCATCATTATAGGAATTGGCGTTGGCGAGGTCTTGTTTGGACGCATCGGCCGCTCGGTCGAACTAGTTGACTGCCAGTGAACCCCCTTGTACAAGTGATAAACAATATATCTACAACTGTTTCTCGCTGGTGATCAACACGTCCCAGGAATCATTTAGTACTTGTGCCTGCTTCCGTGTACGGAATAGACAAGACCTTCGACCGTAGCTGAGGCATCCCGCTTGTTCCCTCTCAGCTTTTTCAATCTGCCGGATAGCATGAGTAGACTTCTGAAGAGGCCATATCCGTGTACCCGACTCCCTAAAATGTAACCTCAATTTTCGTCGCAAGGTCGAATGAGCGTATTCACATACTTTGTATGTTGTAAAGACTAGCCGTGAAAGCGACCGTTACCCTCGAGCACCGTGAAACAACATGAAGCACGACAGTGAAAACGTACAGTCCGTGGGGTCATATTTCCGTTTAATTTCCAGCAGTCGGTCGTACTTGTATCCAAAGAAGGCTGGTGAAATGTAGTCAGCACAGCAGGCGCACGGCAATGTTGTTACTCGTGTCACCTTCCTGCCAGTTGCTCTCCAGGACGCTTGCTTCGTTTTGATAGCTGCTTATCATCCCCAGAGCGGTCAAGGGGCCTACTGCGTCGTATATGCCCCGCATCATGGAGAAATACGTGCTCTCAATGACATCAGACCATGTCCTGCACACCAAGATGCGTCAAAATTCACGTTCCAATGAGGCGACTTACACGCGAAATGTTGCCAGCCACGCAGCGCTATAGAAACCTGGATTTGCTGCTGTATCATTCGCATACGGCTTTGAAATAACGGGCATATCGCCAACGAGAGATACGCTGACAGAGGGGTGGAAAGCTCCAGCGAGTTGATCCCGTAGAGGTGCGGTGGCAATTTCTCGTCCCTTCCAGACTGCTTCTGCAACGTTGCGAATAGATTCTGGTGTCTCTAACGCAGATTGAGGTACGAAGCGAGACGCCATTTGCGTAGAGGCGCCGTACGACCTGGAAGCATCCAAACCCGGACCAATATTCCCCAGCAGGATAGCACTGATGGATGGATACAGATTTTCCTGTGTCTCGTTGAATGAGACAGTGTAGTTGTCAGAAAGAGCACGCATGTCGTCAAACAGAGGATAGAGTTGCGCTACTGACGCCTTGTGGGCTGGCCAGACATAAAACTGTAAACCATTTACTGGGTCCCACATTCCTTGAACTACTAAATGGATAATACGGACCAAGTTGTACGAACGCTCGTTAAGTTCAAAGACGGACGTAATACCCGCATTAACAATGCTATTCTGATACTTTCCGAGCAGTGCTATGAAGTCAACTCCAAGCGTCTGTAGGTCTTGCATAGGATTTGGAGTGATAGTCAGTGCGGCAGTGCTGCCTTCCATTGGAGGGAGGGCGGCAATGGTGACAGATACTGAAAGAGTAACTTCATGTTTCTGTGTTTCTCCTATCACAAAGAGGGACCTACTAATGATTCCCCAACTGCCAGCCCCTCCACCGCTGACTGCCCAAAAGAGATCATAGTCCTGAACGGCATTGATCGTCCTGATCTTTCCGTCAGCAGTGACGATCTAGACCCAGATGATCAGCCTGGGGAAATACGAGCAATGGTGTATCCCACTTCGACTTCGAGCAGGCTGTGAGACTGATATGATAAGCCTTTTTTAGCGTTTCACAAACTGAATCCTCTCACAGTAAGCCCGTACGCCGGGCTAAGTCTGATTTAAGGTCGAGATGATCACACGGAGAGGCGAGGCGAGGATCATTAACACTTACATGCTGCTCCCACCTCCTTGGATGTAACCGCCCGCTGATTCAATGTTCAGTGAACCATAGTCAGGAATAATTGGGCGAATGCATGCTACTAACCTGCGCCGACGCTGGTACAACTTCCCAATACAGCCGAGACATTGTTTGCCTCCGCAACTGTATAAACTAAACCAGGTCCCGGCATCAAGCAGTGAACCACATGCTATGAGGGACCATGCTCACTTGCGTCCAACCGTGCTCCAGCACCAATTCTGATGGCTGGGACTGGCGCAGCTAACGATCCTTGCGAGATAAAGTCGTCGACGTACTCAACACCGTCGAGATTGTGTGTAAAGATCTGAAGGGTATGCGGACGCGAGGAACGACCGAGATAGTCATGACCTTGGGAAAAGATATGAAGGCAATTGCTAAAAACGAGCGGTCGTTACGAGCACATACCCGTGTTTTTGATAGTGAGTGTGACTCCGTGAGCAGCAGCCCAACTGACAACATCGCTTGCATCCCTGGCGTTTGATATCGCAATACTATATGGCGGGGTAGTCCCTTGATGACACCTTCGACCGGACACCGGTTTTGGATCGGAGTAGTTGAGGGAACATCCATTATTATAACCACAGCTTTCCCAGTTTGTCCAGAGAAGGGCCGAAGGAATGCTACCACGCTTGAAAGGATCAAAATGAGCTTCAAAGTGAATCGAAAAAACTTACAGTATGATGGTTCAAGTAATCGGACAGAACATCGTCGCACCTGGCTGGATCATAGAGCGGGTCATCGGTGTAGCAAACCGCAGCCCAGGGACGCAAAGTCTGTAGTCGACCATCAAGAGTTCTGTTTAAAACTGCCCACGTAGACGGACTCGGCCAAGACTCTGAGAAGTTGGCATAGCCATGACCTGGGAGCATGTATGGCCCTTGAAGTATCTGCGAGAGACCTCCTGTAATAAGGAAGAGGCAAATAAGGACAAATGGAAAGGGGTGCCGACGTAGTCTGAACTGTAGTCGAGAATGAATATGCCACATCGTCAACCTGAAGCCAAAGTGGAGGGTAGTCGGGAATAGGATAACATAGGTCGCAGGCGGTACGGAAAGTCAGAGGGTCTGGGAATGCGGTCATATGGGAAATAAGATTGTCTGGGAATAGAGAACAACATGACGTTGGGAGACGATGGTATTCGGATTTCGGAGGTTTGGTACGCACAACTAGGAAAAATAAACTTTACGAGTCCAGTTGATCACAATCATCTTACTGAGGCGGCCGGCCATCAGTAGCAGTAAATGTCCAGCGGTTCACCAGTGGGATGCAGTTGGTGGGAGTCTGGGATGTCACGGTATCCCGGACAGACGTCCCGCCAGTGGCGCCGCGGTGCCAGGCGGCCGTGTCCAAATAGAGAATGTGTATCGCATTTTCGAAATTCAGTAGTTATACCGACTGTGAGATCATGCATGCATACCATCCTCGCCGGCTGTGCACTGGCACACCAGCTCTCCAATCTGGTACACTTCAGCTTGAAAGTTGAGGACGACTCGTCCCATCAGGATTCGGCGGAGGGTTACGATGTCACCCATCCGGGCCGAAAGCTGAGTTCAACTGTCCCTCAAGCGCTCAGGATTGGCTGGATACAACCCATTGCTGCACAATTACACGTCCGGACTCCGGAGAAGTCATATCCATGTGTTATTTATGTAAAATATAACCTCAATGATCGTTGTCAGGACGGACACAAACAAGCACACATGTTGTGTGTTCGGCAAAGACTGGATCGATAAAAAGGACATCGCGAAAACGTCAATTGGTTGAAAGCCAGTCATACGTACATAGGTGAGGGACTTATTGCATACACCACACAATGTTTAAACTTCCGGCGCACAATTGAATGCTGCTATGACTGTGGTGAAAACTATTGTTGATCTGCCCGATAACATGAATACACTTCCGAGGACGCCGTAAATCCGACCCCCTAGAATGAAATATCAAATTTAGTCGACGAGACATGTTAAGCAGGTACTCACCTTGTATGTTTGAAAGACTGCATTCGAAAAACGATCGTCAGGTGTCCGATTAAGGCGATCGTGAAAACGCACAGTTGGTAGGATCATATTTATGTTTGATCTCCAGCAGTCGATCATACTTGTGACCAAAGAAGGCTGAAGACAACAGATGTAACCGAGTCAACCGGCACACATGGAATGTCTTAGCACCCTACCTTTTTCCCAGTTACTCTCCCAGGGACTTCCCTCGTTTTGGTAGCTGCTAGTCAGGCCAAGGTCGGCCAGAGGACCTACTGCGTCGTGTATGGCTCGCATCACAGAGAAGTGGGTATTCTCACTGACTTCAGACCATGTCCTAGACACCGGCGTGTCATTAGTTTCTAGCACACTCGAGTAGTACCACCGGAGCAAAGGAGGACCCACCCCACATAAGCCACAAGATATGCGGCATCGTAGAAAGCTGGGTTGGCTCCAGTATAGTTCGCCCGTTGTTTTGTAGCAGCGGGCATACCCCCCAGGAGGGTCCCAAAGCAAGGAAGATCAGCATTTGTGGAGGTGGCAATTTCCAGTCCCTGCCAAATTGCTTCTGCGATATTTTGGATGGAATCAGCTCGCTCCAGCACCGATTGGGGTATAAAGCGAGAGGAAATCTGTGAAGAAGCCCCATAAAAACTAGCAGAATCCGTAATCGGGCCTACACCTTCTAGCACAGCCGCAGAGATGGATGGATACATTCGTTCTTCAGTGACGTTAGATAGGACTGTGTAGTGATCAGGAAGCATGCCAATCTCTTCAAATAGAGGATAGAGTAGTGATCCGGATGCCTTGTTGGCGGGCCAGAAGAAGGTCTATGAAACACGACAGTAAGCTCAGGCGGATTGTCATAACTGAATGCGTACTAGACTGTATATGCCACCATAGAACAAAATCATAGATGTAATACCCGAGTCGACAAGTTGATTTTGATGGTTCGCAAGGAGCGCTATAAAGTTGACTCCAAGCGTATGCAGGTCCTGCGTGGCATTGGGAGCAATGAGGAGTGTTGATGCGCCGATCGCTACGGGGGGCAGGGTCGCAACAGTGATAGATACTGAAAGAATATAAATCTATCATTTTCCGTTCCTCTACCATGGGACACCACGCACTGATGATCCCCCAACTTCCAGCTCCTCCCCCACTTACCGCCCAAAAGAGATCTGGGTCTTGAACAGTATTGATTGTCCTGATATTACCATCAGCAGTAACAATCTATCATTCGTCGAGGTGTTTAGGATGGTAGCAACAGGAAAAGGAAGACGACACACTTCGACTTCAAGAAGGTTGTCAACCTAACGTGATTAGTCTCTTTGAACATTCACAACAAGAACTTGAAGACATACAGCAAGTCCATGTGTGGGACTAAGTCTAATCGGATGAAGATTCTGAGCACGGGGGGAGCATGCAGCAAGGTTTCATACACTGACATACTGTGACCCCCTCCCTGGATGAACCCACCAGCTAGTTCAATACTGAATACGCAATAACCAAAAAAGATGTAGAGTATGCTACGCACCGGCACCAACTGTTAAACAACCACCTAAGACCACCGAAACATTGTGTGTCTCCGCAACCGGGTAGACTAAGTCAAGTCCAGTAACCATTGATGACTCCCATAAACAAAACTAATACATACTGGCATCCAGCTGTGCTCCTGCACCGATTTTAAGGGCTGGAACTGGCGCGGCCGATGATCCTTGCGGAATGAAGTTGGCAACATACTTGATACTGTTGAGATCGTGCGTAAAGACCTGAAAAGAAAATGGGCGGGAGGAACGACCAAGATAATCGTGACCTGGAGAAAGGCATGAATGGATACAAAAATACGCAATTGAGCAAATGCGAACCCGTGTTCTTGATGGTGAGTGTCACGCCGTGGGCAGTAGCCCAATTGACAATGACACTAGCGTCCTCGGCGTTCGATAACGCAAAGCCATATGGGGGAGTAGCGCCTTGGTGACACATTTTACCAGACACCGGTTTCGGATTAGAGTAGTTTAATACACAGCCGTTGTTATGACCGCAGCTTTCCCAGTTTGACCAAAGAAGGGCAGAAGGAACCCTTTCGCGCTAATGGAAGGATCGTCAAATAATTCAGCGCTCTATACCTCGACTTACTGCATGGTGATTCGTGTAACTGGACATGACAGTCTCACACTCAACTAGATTATAGAGTGGATCATCAGTATAACAGACCGCTGCCCACGGGCGTAATGTTTGTAGCCGACCCCCAAGGGTAATATTCAAGGCTGCCCAAATGGACGGGTCTGGCCAGGAGGGACCTCCAAAAGGAATGTAGCTGGGGACTGAGTACGGATCTTGAATCAGTTGCGGGAACACTCTTGCAATAAAGACGAGGGAAATGAGGAAAAACTGAAATGGAAGGTGGAACATAATGGCCGTCCCAGCTTCATTGAGGATTCGTTGGTACGGTTTAAAATATACTGGGGTTCCTACCCTCGGCAATTCTTGACCTGCCGAATTTTTGATACATTTTTGCAAATGGCTGTAAGCGCAGGGCTGACTTTAGATTCTGGTCACGCGCTTCACTACTTGTACGAGTCAATCCATGAAATAAATGTCACATAACACCAATGGCATATTTATGAGCTAAATACAGGTTCTATATCGTAGAGCATCGAACAAACCATTAGACTCGTCAACCATTTGGGAGTGCGGTGGCAAGTGAGCTGTTGGGCCAACTCCGATGACTCAACCAAAACCTAAACACGTACACGTGCCCGTCGCACAAAATACGCGGGACAACATTGCGTCATCATCGCCGTTGCCATCGGCTCACAGATGGCCCGTGCGGGCGCGGTCATACATCCGTCGCCCTCACCCTGTGCCCCTCGTCCGTGCTGCCGTCGTCGTTGCTGTTTCTACCCAGGTGGAGTCCGAGTGTGGTTGCGCACCTGTCGTGCCGCATGCCCCTCGCCGTGTCGCCCTCATCACTGCCATTGCTGTCATCGCATCATGATCACTCTGTACTATGTGGTACGTCGAACAAGTCATTGGACTTGTTGATGTCACGGGAGGATGTAGAGGTGCCGGGTTAGACACAGGCAGAGGCGCAGGCACAGGTGCTACGCACCGGCATAACGCATAGTACGCATTATCACCATCTCCCACCCTCATGCTTGCTGTAATTCTGAGAGATTTTGACTAATCACGAGTGGGCATCCACTTTTAACATGTTCACCTTTGGACCCATTGATCGTATGCAACGTTAGCAGGCTTCACGCGCGACCATCGATTGATCTGACTGCCCAGATATGAGATCCCGTTCGCTGTAGTGGTGGTGCCTATGGCAATGTATGCAGATGCCAGCTGTCTGATTTCATATCACTGGTGAGTTACTCTATGTTTTATTCAGATACGCGGCATGTTCGGCACCCACAAGATTGTTGTAAGATACATTAGATACATTACGGTCTACGATGGGGATGTTGCACAGGGAACTGGCACTTTGGAGGAGACATGGCGAACATCCGAATATCGTTCTGCTGCTGAGGATTCTCGAGGACATTGGGCCTGTAAGTGTATGTATGTTACCTTGGATGACAACCGATACTTTTCGCTCCTTCATGAAGGGCGGAGGCAGCACTCGAGCCCTCAATGAAAGGGTACGGACGGTAAGTGTCACTCATCAGCATTCTCTTCGCTTACCGAGATTGAGCCAATACAGCTCGAAGGAATCTGCTCTGGCCTCGCATATCGTATGTATGTCCTTGCGACTCACCTCTCCTAAATCCGAACATTGGCGTCGTCACAGTGCATTTAAATCGCGAGGTTCACGAAGACCGTCGGTTTCATTGTTCTCACGTAAACATCATTTATTCAAGTTGGCCAGAATTAAAAAGTCCAATATCATCATCGAGGAAGGGGGCGATCCAGACTGATCGACTTCGGCATCGCTTCCGCGTTCGCGCCTCCAGTCCGACTGGGTGGATGGCACCCGAGTCTAAGATTCTATCCGGAAGGGGGTTGAGACCGGTGGCCGATAAGTACTCGTTTGGCTGTGAAATGCTGGAAGTATGACCTATCGTATTTCGGCTGAGGCGATCCATCTGGTTTCGCTTGTTCCAGGTACTGTCTAGCATGTATCCGTGGTAAGGCGAAAGCGGCGCACGGGCGATCTGGTTGAAGGTGAAGGTGAACAAGTTCCCCAATTGACCCGCCTGTGCTATACTCGACTTGGAGCACTGGGAATTGGTAGACAGGTGTTTGTTGTCTTCTCCATGAAAGCGACCCGCTGCTAGGGAGGTGTTGGTTGTGGCAATGAACTTGTTGATTCGAAGTGCGGTGTTGTGGCAGGCACGGACAAATCATTGTACATCTATGTTTGCGTATTCTTCGTGGTTTTTTTATGACAGTAGTACCTGAAGCAGAGGATGGCAGTGCGTCAAATAGTAGTTTCCTTTCAACGCTTCGCAGCAAATTTGGCTTGCGTCTGTGCTGCGTAATGATTGAAAAAGGAAAGTGTAAATAAGCTATTGCTACATGCGGCGGGAGGTTGACTCGGATCTGCCACGATCCCCCAACCACTAGTAGGTCACCAGCTTCGATCCGATGGATCCAGACGAAGTGGTATTCAAGTTATCTTACTTCATGCCGTACTGTTCTCACGGATAGTATATCCAGCATGAGCGAACTACCAGAACTTCATATCGGCGAGTGGTCAGTCATCACACCCAACGTGTTACCGTCACCGTGGCTGGGAGCACGAGTATCCGCCTGTCTGAGACGGGAGGTGCGCAAGTATGTTTGTAGTTGCCTCACTATGGTGTCGCTCTGATCTCGGTTCAGGTTCAGGAGTTTGAAGACACTGCCGAACTCGAAGACATCGATGAACTATCTATCCGTATACAGGAGCAGCTTCGCTCCTATGTTTTCACAAAACTGCCTATCCACCTCATACATCTCCAGAGCGCCCAGCTGTGCGACAGGCAAACTGTGCTCGAACGTATCCTCCCGTCGTTCCGTGCGCTGACCGCGCAGGATATTCCAGAGGATGTCCAGACCTCTCTTCTCAATCCGGAGCCCTCCATAGACGATATCCCGATTATCCATAAATTTTTCCGCAACCGAGTGCGATACGCCGTCTTATCCGACGACTGGGGCAATCCTGAGCCCCCCTATGCTGACATTCCCGGGCCATCACACCGCGAAACTAAACCTGATCGCTTCAATGTGGCCAGGTTTTGCGAGGTCGCGCGTAGTCACGATGCGGAGTTCGCATGGTGTGATAGCTGTTGCATCAACAGATACGTTGATGGAGAACGAAATCGATCGATCCGCGCGATGTACGGATGGTATGCCAATTCATCCATCTGCATCGCCCACCTGGCGGATGCGATGTCTGTTGAAGAACTTGGCAAGGACACATGGTTCAAGAGAGGGTGGACTTTGCTTCAGTTGTTGGCTCCAGAGCGGCTCAAGTTTTACAACAAAGCATGGGACCCGTTGACAGATAACTATAACGACAAGTATTCACAGGAGATATTGGCTAGTATTGAACGTGCCACCTCCATCTCTCCTGTCGAGCTCCTGCGATTCGACCCCAGGTCTCCTGATTCGTACCAGGTTAGCAAGCGCATGCGCTGGGCTGCCAATCGGACCACGACGCTGGCGGAGGATAGGGCATACTCCCTCATGGGGGTATTTGGTGTCGACCTTGATCTATCTTATGGAGAAGGTGGACCACGTGCATTCTCAAGGCTCTTCAGAGAGATCGCACTCTTTTCGAATAGCCCAGAAGTGGTGAATTGGGTAGGGAGACCAGAAGCCGGTTTGAGTCTTAGATCATTCGCCTACCCACCTTCTCCAGATGCTTTCATTGACAGCAACGATGTTGTCGGGCTCGTCCGGGAAGAGCTTATCTCGCTTGTTGCCAATGGCTTGTCAATCAAGCTGTTGGTTCTCCCTGCGACGCTCCTTAGGTGGGAGACGGACGTTATTGCAGTCTTTAGGTGCTTTGAAGTCCAGTTGCAAGTGGATTGCATTTCGGGCTTCAAACCAAACGATCCAGGTGATGAGGGGAGAGTGGACTATGCTCTTGGAGGTTGGAATTTTTCTACATCGGACGGACGGGTGCAACGGGTTGGGGACGTGATCGAAGCTATTCTGCTTTATCGAGTCGTCAATCCAGGAGGCTCTAAGGACGTCTGGAGCAGGATACCTACCAGGTCGTTTATTAGGTTCACCGTAGCAAACCCCCCGCGTGGCAAAAGGTGGGCAGACTATGTGCAGACGGTTTCGCTTTAGCTTGTGCCCTCAGGCTTGGTACAGAATAATCCAAAAAATCAGTTTGTAGTAATTTTGTGATTGATCTGCATGTTTCACAATGAAATGTTAGTTATGATACCGCCGGTGTATGAATGAGGCTTGTAAGAGGTTCTCCAAACGAACCACTTATATAACGGTAACATTATCGGTTCTGGTAACGACCGCCCTACGCCACGCATCTTCCTGGACATTCTCGGCGCAGACCCCAACGATGAACCGGAGTCGCCGAGCTTCGTGTCGTTGGAAGAGGGTGCGCGTCAACACAGCATGGGAAAGGTTTATTCTGGACTGTATGAGCGTACCAGTCACGTTGTCCCGTATCTCTTCGTTGTCAAGGTCGGCAAGCCAACAGAAAGGTCGCGTACTGGAAACCAAGGGAAGCGAGACTCGCGGATGGTGATGATGCACTTTTTGAACAAGGTACACATCTTCATTCCAAGAAACTTTGTGCGGGCGCTCACGCGCTGAGTCACGTGCGATGACAGTGGCTCTAGGTCCACTTCAACTCGCCGATGAACCTGCTGGAATTCGAAATGTACCATCAGATCAGAAACGTTATTGGTGTCAACCCGACGTTTTACGAGTACTTGTTTACGGTGAATACTGATACGGTCGTCGATCCGTTTTCGCTCAGTCGGTTGACCTCTGCGTACGTCAAACCGTTTTATACTTAGGAAATGGACTTCTTCATCATTGCAGCATACGACAAGAAGGTGCTCGGCGTTTGCGGTGAGACGACGCTGGCGAAGGCTAAGCAGTCGATCATCACGATGATGCAGGTGTACGAACACTTTGTCTCTCGTACCACATGGCCAAAGCGTTCGAGTCCTTGTTTAGATTGGATCCGTCACTTGTATACCCGGGTGTTTCGCGCTTTTCCGCCTTCGCACTTCCGATACTCGCAAGCCGCTGTTGATATCCAACCAGACGATATCCGACTATTCCCAGAACCGGGTCGACACGTTGCACATGACGAGCTTGTTGCTCGAACACTTCCCGACGAACAAGAAGCAGTTTATTCGCGACGCTCACGCATTTACGGTTGCACCTGATGACTGGAATATTCTCGTCTCGCAACGTTGTCGCTGGATCAACTCTACGGTTCATAACTTGGGCATACTCATGTTCTTGGATTAACTGTGCGGTTTCTGCTGTATCTCCATGTGGTTCATCGTTATGATGGATCTCGCCTCGACGCTGATTCAACCTGTTGCTGTAGCTTATGTGATCATCACGCCGTTTGTCTACGTTTCTGTGACTGATTCACCGCGGGTTAGATCGTGTATCTGATCGTTTCGGTCGCTGGCGAGGGCAAGACTGTCCCGATTATTTTGTTCATTATGATCGGATCTGTGTATGGTCTTCAAGCAGCCGTGTTCATCCTGCGACCCAAGTGGTTGAGATTCAGGTGCATGCAGATGTGTAGAGAAACTTCAAATTTAAAGTGGTAGAATGCCCAACATGTTTCCAAGCAGAGAGGACGTCACTAAGTGCTTGATGGTACATACTAAAGCACAACAGTCTGCATAAATTGCATCCATCTTCTGCCAGGCGGAGGGTCGGCTGCTCCGGCCTCTACCCTAATGAATGATTTAGTAGGGATCCTGGACCATCTTTCTTTAACGCCTTTAGTATGGACAACCCGATAGAGGAGAACCGCTTCGGTCACTTCCCCAGCAGGTTGACACCGCCCATCCATCGTCGAAAAGTTCCATCCACCAAAAGCATATTCCAGGATGCGACCCTCTCCTGGATCGGTTGGCTTGAATTCTCGGAGGCAATCGACTTGAACCTCGATCTCAAAGCACTTCAAGAGTGCTCTACCGTCCGTCTCCCACGCAACGAGCGTAGCAGGAAGAACCAACAGCTTTATAGACAAACCAGTGGAAATAACCACGATGGGATCCTTCCGGATGAGTCCAAGAATGTCATGACTGCCAATGAAAGCGTCCGGCGAAGGGGGATAGGCGAGAGATCTAACGTTTGAACCTTCCGCCGGTCTCCCTACCCAGTTCACTGCCTCCGGACTGTTTGAGAAGTGCACGATCTCCTTGAAGAGCCTCGAGAAAGCACGGGATCCGCCCTCTCCATAACTGATGTCAATGGTGACACCAAATACCCCCATGAGGGAGTAGGCCCTATCCTCTGCCAGCATCGTGCTCCGATTGGCAGCCCAGCGCATGCGCTTGCTGATCTGGTATGTATCTGGGGACTTGGGGTCGAACTGCTGGAGTTCGACGGCGGAAATTGAGATGGCACGTTCGATCCCAGCCAACACTGGTGGGGACCACTTGTCGTTTAAGTCGCCAGTCAACGGGTCCCACGCGCTGTTGTAGAACTTGAGCCGCGCTGGAGCTAACAGCTGCAACAACGTCCACCCTCTTTTGAACCAAGCGTCCGTGCCAAGATCGCCTACGGAGGCGGCGTTTGCCAGGTGGGCAACGCAGATGGAAGCGTTGGCATACCACCGGTAGATCGAGCGAATAGATTCGTGTAGCTCGGCATCGCCCGATCTGTCGATGCAACAGGCGTCGACCCATGCATATTCCATGTTGTAATCCCGAGCGATTTCGCAAAACTTGGCTGTGTTGTAGCGACCAGGGCTGGTTTCGTGAAGGGATGGGCCAGGGATGTCGCCGTAGCCGAGCTCGGGGTTACCCCACTCGTCAGATAAGATGGCGTATCTCACCCGATGGCGGAAGAAATCATGGACGGTAGGGGTATTCGCAGAAGAGGGAACTGGGTGGAGCAGAGCGGTAACTACGTCCTCTGGAACGTGCTGCGCAGTTAGCGTGCGGAACGAAGGGGCGACATGTTCAAACACAGTGTGCCTGTCGAACAACTTGGCGCTCTGGAGGTGGATGAGGTGGATGGGGAGTTCATTGGAAATATATCGATTGAGTTCCTCTTCAATACGGGTTAAAAGCTTTTCCGAATCACGGTCGACTTCGATGGGACTCTGTCATGGTTGAAGTGAGTTTAGACTAATGTGAAGTAAAAAAAATACTAACTCTGGGAGGCATCGCCTGATACTTCTGAGTGGGATTGTGATGAATAGGGTTAGACCAACCTGGATGCGAGTATCAGCACTTGAGCTGGAGCGTTCAATACACATGGCAGCGCAAGTATGCCCCGTGCCCTGGCACAGTGGCTGCATGACCTGCCACTACGAAATCATTATTCAGGCAAGGTACTAGGAGCCTGGAACACCCCATGTCTGATCCTTCTAACTAATATATAACAAATACTGCACTTTCCGCTGATCTTAGGAAATCGTGACTCGTCGTCCAGGATTCCATACGAAAGAGCAAGATCAAGTCATGCAGTGGTCGATATTTATGCAAGCACTTCGGACCGGTCACTACCACTCGCCATGACGGTATGAGTAAAAAGTGTACGGTCGCTTGTCGAGCATACTTAAATAAATAAATACGTCCAAATGCTTCCATGCACGTAAGTTCCAACGTCGCATAACTTGCAAGTACACATGGTCAACGAAACTACACCAGGACTTGTTCCTTGAAGACTTCCCATCCTTGGTATTTGATTCCTTTAAGCCTGAGGAAGTCTTTCGTACAGACCTTCGCCCATGGTGTCTTGGCGCGTTTGGACACCGGGTCGATCTGGCGTGTCAACAAAATTGCCTCGAGAGGGTCCGTAGCAGTCAATTCGCATTTTCCCTGGACGGTGTGGAAGTTCCAGACACCAAACGCATATTGGCGCCCGCTGCTGCGGAGGTGGTCGCCACGGTGCTGAGTGTCCAGGATCTGTGGGGAAACTGCCTCGCATCCGAATCCTTGGAAAGTAGGTAAACCACCGTCCTGTGCGACTAGTTCGGCACATAAGACCAAGAGGTAGACTCTCAGTCCTCGAGGAGTCATGGCCAACTCCTCATCATGTCGACGGATAGTTCCCGTGTCGTTGCTGCCGATGAAACAAGCAATGCGAGATGGAAATGCAGTGGACTTGAGGTGCGTTTCATGCGAAGGGTGTCCAGCCCAGTTGAGCACCTCGGGGCTGTTCGAGAATTCCAGTATCTCCTTCATGAGCCTCCAGACTGCACGTTCTTGACCTTCACCGTAGTCAATATACAAGCTGACACTAAATATTCCCATGAGGGAGTACGCCCTGTCCTCTCCCACGGTCGTCTCTCGGAGCGCCGCCCAACGCATACGCTTACTGATTTCGTATTCGTCGTTCAAGCGATCTGCAGGAACAAAGTTTTGCAGATCGTCGTGAGTAATCGTGGTCTGTCGTTGAATTTGCGCCGCGATCTCCGACGAGTCCTTGTCGTTCTCGTGGTCGGTCAACGGGCTCCAATCCTTGTTGTAAAACTTTAACTTCTTCGGCGCCAATAGTTCTTGAAGGGTCCATCCCCTTGTAAGCCATACATCCTTTTCGAGATCATTAAGCCCGATGGTTCCCGAGAGGTGCACGATGCAAAGCGGCGCATTTGCATACCAACGGTACATGGAACGGATGGATGTTGCAGTTTCAGAGTTATCCTGTTTGTTAATGCAGCACGTGTCCGACCACGCGAACTCGGCACCGTGTTTCTCGTGGGCGAGCTGGCAAAAGCTGCGAAGTTTTTGGTGGCCAGGCTTGTCTGAGAGCTTTTTCTCCGTGACATCTTGATAGGTGGGTTCCGACTGGGTCCAGCGATGAGAGAAGATCACCCATTTAACGTTGTCAGTTGCGAAGGCGACGATATCAGAGTGATCAGGTTCCGGCTCTGAGTCGCGCAGACAGATTGGAACATCACAAAGAGATTCGAGCTTGTCCATGATTGACTGGATGTGATCCCAAACCGCCCATCTGTTGCAGATTTCCAACTCTGGCAGGCGGAGGAGATTGATGGGCAGCTCGTTCAGAATGTAGTCCCTTATCATCTCCTTTGCCTTCAGATGGAAGCGGATCTGATAGTATCAAGAGAATGCATCAGCGAAGCACTCCTGGACACATTTGAGACCATCCTCACCTGTGAAGACCTCGAGCTACCGTCGTTATTATCAGAGACACGCGAAGCTTTCGAGCTATCGTCGTTCTCATCAGGGGCACATGGCATGCCCCGGTCCTTCTCGACCTAGAAGTTGTAAGTTACTTCCACTAGTAGATTTCGTACGGTTTTCACCTCGTATTTGCATGGCATATCCGGAACAAAGGACATATCCGAGTCATCCCTCTCCAGCGCAGGATCCGGAGTCGACTTTTCGGATTCGGCTTGTGGTGTTTGACTTTTGCTAGGACTGTTACCCATAGCTGTTGGAGATGGAAACAGGGATGTCACAGTGCGCAGCAAGGAAGACGCATGGTACGCTTATATATCATGGTGCACGCGCATTGCATACATCCATATCAAGGCAACGGGCATCGCTGTCAATTAATGCAATATATGATTAAATTCGCGTACCATTGCAAAGAGGAAGTGTATCGGTTGGGCTCGGTCCCGTAGGTGCACAGCGAGCACCCTATAAAAACGCACGAGATAGCTTAACTCTTTCGTCTCCTGCATCGGGACCTGTTGACAGGGGAGAGTGTGCAGAACTTGCGGGATTGGGTGAACTGGCACGAAAATAAATTTAATCCAGCCACCATTTCGAAACCCTGCAAAGCGAGGTTGTGAGAAGATTCGGCGCGTCTGTCTGGGTTCAAACCTTTGGTGAGTCCTTTGCGCTTACATATCTCGGTTCCCCTAGGTGCACCCTCATGGACCCCGTACACAGCAATTTAAGCGGCGAATGTTCCCCACCGTATACCTGACAGGCTTCATTGCGCGAAAGCTTCGCGAGCTCAGGCTGTGGTTTCTACTGCATTACTAGGTGTCTCGACTTAGTGATCCTGCAGCTCGCACAGGCCTCTCCGCTGCTACCTCAGACGTCAATCATGCAGTAAACTCGACGCTGTTGAGTCGAAGGTCGCAAGACCTGGACCCTCCAAGGGGCCAATAGCCTACCAATAAATTCCAATGTATGGCCCGGGATTTAATTCTGGCCGCTCCTAACCCACTATAGGCGCTAGAACAAGGTATGCTTGTGTCGAAAGGCAAATATGGCGCACCGGTGCCTATAGACGCCACAGTGTTATGGACTGCTGTCCGACAGTTCAAGTCGAATGTCGCGCGAGTACTCAACCTATCCCATTTGCTACTTGGGTCACTTCACGTACAATGTACGACACTTCAACGATCAGATCGCCTTGCTGTAGTTTGCGCACTGGCCTTCCGGGAAGCTTCACAGAAAAAAACAATGTGTCCCGAATCCAGATTCTTTTCCAATAGAAGGACCAAACCCACACTTCCGCCGCAGCGAACTTTCCCGTCCTGTGATAGGCTGTGCACACACGTTTTCCATGTGTCGGGCACGCAGCATGCCGCACCAAACAGTACTTAATCCTGGTTTTGTCGCAGTGACTGCCCATGCTCTCCATTTTCCGTGGGGGTGGGCACTACTTGCCCGCCGCCCGCGGTGTCCGAGAGATTTCGACTGATCGCGAGTGGGTATTCACTCCTAACGTGTTCGTCCTCGGACCCATTGATCTTATGCAACGTTCGCAGGCTCCACGCACGACCGTTGGTCGATCTGACTGCCCACATACGAGATCCTATCCGTTGTGGTGGTGGTGCCTATGGCGATGTATACAAGTGCCAGCTGTCTGATTCCTCATCGCTGGTAAGTTGTTCTAGGGTTTTTTCGGATACACACGCTCAACGCCCACAAGGTGGCAGTAAAATCGATCAGATACTTTACAGGTGACGAAGAAACGGTGGAGAGGCTAAAAAAGGTCGGTGTTTCGATGTGGTGTCAAGGGCGGGCTGGCTCACACGTTGGTATCGAACACCAGGTGTTGCGCAGGGAACTAGAACTTTGGAGGAGACTTGGCGAACATCCGAATATCGTTCCGCTGCTCGGGATCGCGAAGCACTTTGGACCCGTGGATGCACCTGTGTCGCCTTGGATGACAAACGGTACTCTTCACTCCTTTATGAAGGGCGAGGGCAGGACCCAAGCCCTCCATGAGAGGGTACGGATGGTAAGTGTCATCCATCAGCGTTTTTTTTCCTGGCCGGGACTGAGCCAATACAGCTAGAAGGAATCGGCTCTGGCCTCGCATATCGTATGTCCTTGCAACTCGCCTCTCCTCGAATCTGACCTCATCGTCGTCACAGTGCATTCAAAAGGCGTGGTTCACGGGGACCTCACGAGCGTCAGTTTCATTGTTCTCACTGAAATATCCATTGTTGACCAGAACCTAAAGTCCAATATCCTCATCGACGAGGCGTGCAACCCAAAATTGATCGATTTCGGTCTTGCTTCCGCGATCGGCGCCCTCCAGCCCGACCAGTCGTATCTATTCAGGCACTCGAGTACAGTAGGCGCGATACGGTGGATGGCACCCGAGATTCTGTCCGGAAAGGGGTTGAAACCGGCGGCAGATGTGTATTCGTTTGGTTGCGTCATGCTGGAGGTATGACCTGTCGTGTTTCGGCCGAGGTGATCCGTCTGATGCTCTCGTTCCAGGTACTGTCTGGGCAAGTACCGTATCAAGGCGAAAGCGACGCACGGGTGATTTGGTTGAAGGTGAAGGAGAACAGGATCCCGGACCGACCCGCCTGTGCTGGACTCGAAGCGAAGCACTGGACATTGATGGCCAGGTGTTGGTCGTCGTCCCCTCAGAAGCGACCCACTGCCATGGAAGTAGTGGTTATGGTCACTGAACTTGTTGATTCGAAGCACGGCGTTGTGACAGGCACGGACAAATCACTGTACATGTATGTTTGCGTGTTCTCCATGGTTTTTGATTAGCCACCTTATTGCTTTATACCCATATTTTACTATTCCCCTATGATGTAACTTATTGTTTCGTTCCTCATCAAAACTGCAAATTTTCAACGTATTTTCGGATTTTTTGTTGATCGAGTATGTATGTACGCATACAACCTGACACGCATCGATATGTTGCGCGTTGGTACCAACATACGTAGATAATAGAACACACGAAACCTTTGACCATCAGCACGCGAGAGAAATCAAACGTTCGAAGGGTAAAGCATCTGGAGGGGGTTGAGGACTCGACTGCCAAGCGAATCGAAACGAACACGTACGATGCGCACGCCTGCACCGAATGCGCGTGGTGGAAGGTTGGAGGTGAATTTTGATTTGACAACGCCAGAGTTGCCGTGTGGGCGGGTGACACGGCTGTAGCATCAAGGTGAATGACACCGGTGAAACGAGCTGAGGAGAACGTACCCCCAGATGACGCGGATATGGGACCCCTGAATTTCCCGCTTGGCTTTGTAGACGTAAGCGACACGCTGGGGATCGGTCAGAAAAGATTTGGATGGGAGAGGAGAAAAGGCAGGAGACCTTGCCAAGGTAGAATTGCGCCTCCTCTTTGTTAGCGACACCTTCTATTTGGATGAGCGACGTGTTGGGGCGAGAGTTGCGCTTGGCGCGCTTGTGCCCGAGGACGCGGCCCTTTGCGTACAGTCTGCGAGAGAGGAGTGAGTAGTACATCCAGATAAGCGGTGATGCATCCATTGCGTGCAGAGCCAATGGATGGTCGTTTCGTGGTATTTGGGGGTTATTGGGTGCATACAGACCTTGTTGAACCCATGTTAGTCTTGACGGGGATGTTTGGGCGTCGTGGATCGTGTTCTTGAAGACGGAGGGGAGAATGGCGAGTGGACGTGACTGTGTCACAGAGATGACGTGTGACGTTGTGTCACGGGGTATATATGACACGAGAAGCAGGTCGAGTCGAGTCCACCCGTCGATGCAGCCTCGAGCTGCACTCTGCGTCGTTTTTTTGCGGAGCGTCGTTGGAGTAACGGAGCGATGGAAGAACGAAACGTGTCGATCATCCGTCGTATTTCATGTCTGGCAATATTGCTAATAGTGTTGGACAGCACGGAGAGCGTCATATTCGCTGTGTGAGCGGATTTTGCTGTATTGTACGTATAAATTTGCTGGTGAAATTTTCTGGTCTGGTACAAGCAACATGCTCCTTCGTGCTCTCCCCAGAACGACTCGGACGGTGCCGTCTTTGGTACGTCTGTCTTCGACGTCGACAACAACGACGACGACGATCACCATCAAACCGACGCCGTCCAAGGACCACCTTTATGCACCTGTACTCGACTCGTCCCTTCCCAAGGGATACCTTCTCACTGGTATTCACGCCGGTGTCAAAAAACCAAAGCCTGCTTCCCAAACGCCGCTCGATCTCGCTCTTGTCTTGTCCACGTCGCCCCATCCCACTTCTGCTGCTGCTTGCTTCACCCTGAACGCGTTCCGTGCTGCCCCGGTCCTCGTTTCACGCGAGGTCCTCCAGAAATCGGGTGGAAGAGCACGCGCCGTCGTCGTGAACAGCGGCTGTGCAAACGCAGTCACCGGTAAAAAGGGCCTCCAGCATGCCTGGGGTATGGTCAAGGCGGGCGATGCCGTCCTCGCCTCCCATGGCTTCCGTTCTCAGTCCCCAAACGAAACCCTCGTCATGTCCACGGGTGTCATCGGCGTTCACCTCCCCATCGCGAACATTCTCTCCGGCATCTCCTCACAAGAGTCCTCTTCATCTTCCTACTCCCTCGCCTCTATCCCCTCTGCCTATGAGGCCGCTGCCCGCGCGTTTATGACCACCGATACTTTCCCAAAGCTCAGGGCGCGTACCTTTGAGATCAACGGAAAGACCTACCGCATGGCAGGCATGGACAAGGGTGCTGGCATGATCCACCCACAAATGGGCGACCCCTCATCTACAGGCGGTCTCGTCCACGCATCTACCGGTCCCTCCGCTGCCGGTCTCCATGCTACCCTCCTCGGTCTCATCCTCACCGATGCACCCGTTTCCCCGAAAAGTTTGCAGTCCGCCCTCACCTACGCCGTAGAACGCAGCTTCAACTCCATCTCGGTCGACGGTGACATGTCCACCAACGATACCATCATCGTCTTGGCAAACGGTGCTGGTCATGACGTAGACCAACCCACAGAAATCGACGAATCCACAGATCCTCAAGCATATCTCGCTTTCAGAGATCACCTCACCGCATTTTCCATCGACCTCGCCAAGCTCGTCGTTCGCGATGGTGAAGGTGCCACCAAGTTTGTCGGTGTCTGCGTCGAGGTGGGTTTGCGTCTACTTTTGGGAAACTACTTACTTGGCAGTGGTTAATCGAGAGGCATTACGGATCTTTTTCTTTATTCTTATTTCTTGCTGTTGTTTATTTTCTATGATATCTTTATGATACAATCTTTTCTGCGTGAACAATCATCTAACTTATTATGACAATTAGAACGCAGCTTCGTACGCGGATGCACACCGCGTCGCATCAACCATCAGCACCTCGGCACTTGTCAAAACTGCCCTGTACGGCGAGGACGCAAAGTAAGTGGTCACATACTTGGAGCGGCCATGCTCACAACGCTCCCCACAGCTGGGGTCGTATTCTCTCCTCGACAGGTTCCACTCCCCTCAGCAGCCCCCTCGACCCGGCCCTCGTTAGCGTTGCGTTCGTTCCTTCGCCTACATCGTCCAACCCAGCCCCGTTGGTCGTCCTTGAAAATGGCGAGCCGATCGGCGTGGACGAGGCGCGGGCGAGCGAGATTCTCGGCGAAGAAGAGTTTGAGATCAGGGTCGATCTCGGAGGACAAGGCGTCGGAGGCAAGGAGGTGGCTCGTTATTGGACATGCGACTTCAGTTATGTCAGTCGTCCGTCTGTTTTCGCGATGTGGCGATGCTGATATACGACAGGAATACGTGCAAATCAACGGTGATTATCGGAGCTAAAGGAGGGAGGGTTCCAGCGTTGTGGCAGTCGTGGGATGCAGTGTATGTTATTCGGTGAACGCGAACGTATGTGAGCTGCTTGGCCGGGCTCGAGACAGCCATGTTCGTTCCATGGGGAATTCCATGTAGATATTGTCCAAGCTTGTTCTCGAAAATGAATTAGTCACGGGCACACTCGGACTCATGACAAGAGAAGTCTTTGGATGGCACTGCAACGTGGGCGTGGTGGAGGCGCGATGACGTGCCAAACACGTGCGCAGCTCATCCGAACACTTAACTATTGTGGCTGCGTTCGTGCCTTGCTGCGCCACGATATGCCGAAGTTGTATGCCAGAGTGATCAGACCGTGTAGTCTGATTCAGAATTCACAGCACCGAACAGTCGACAATGACAGCTCAAGTACAATACAATGCCACGCGACGTGTTCCGAATTATTTCGACCAACCAGGCTCAATCAACTATCTCCCAAGCCTCGCCCAAACCCCTCTCCACCGGCGCGACGTACTCGTGGAAGCCTTCCCCGTAGTCCTGTCTCTCCGCGCGCGTCATGAACCTGTCCTTGAGATCTCCAAACGCAAAGTCTGAAAATCCGTGTCTCCCTTTCGTAGCCCTGAGTTCCTCCGCATCATTGATGCTCAGGATGTACTCCTTGGTGGCTGCGATCGATATCTCGTCGCTTCCGATCATGACGAGTTCGTTCGAAGATTGGAACTGGGGAGGGAGGCGGGCTTGTATGCGAAATCGCGAGCGAAACTTGGTCGACACGTGGATGGTCCCACAGTCTTCTTTTCCGCACACCAAGCACGGACCGTCGGCACGGAAGTACCAGTACCTCTGAGGGTCAGATCGGGACCGTATGAAGTACCTATCATGAAAGGTATGTGATTCATCTCGTCAAGTAGATCCGCATCCGACGACACGTACCACCTGCCGCTGATGTGGTCGGTGATGTCGAGCGGCGGAACAACGCTAGGAGTTCCTTCGTGTACCGAGTTCGACTTGGAATCTTTGCTGAGCATCGTGAAGAGCCCATTTCTATCCAACTGCTGGTAGTAGTCGTCGTCGAGAAGATTGCTCGGTGCGCCGACTTGGACGTAAAGCTGGGGAGACAGTCGTGTCACGTATCCGACTAAGGGGCTCGGATAGGTGGATTGCTTGCGCCACCATTCGTCCGCTGCCTCGCGGTCGGGAAATGCTATGAGGTACCGGTAGGATTCAGTGGTGGGCCTAACGCCCTCCTGTATGGTCAGGTATTTCTAGGTAAGTAATGTTATCGAGGGAGTCTGACGACGACTTACATATCTGAGATAGACGTAGAACAGTCTCATAGTGACAGGATCGAAGCGCTGGTACGGAGTACGTGGCTAAGGATTTCCTCGTCGTTCACTGGCACACGTCAAGATACGCATAGACGCTCTTGGTCGATAGATACCAGCCCCGGAAGCACTGCCCGAGCGCGAGGCTTCCGTAAACCCTGAGTCACGTCAGGGGTTCTCATCTGTGCCTCCCGCAACCCATGTCACCGACCACTCAGACAGATTCAAGACAACACCAACTTCCCCCGCCCATCAATGGAAATAACAACCCTAAACACTAGAATCGACACCACTTCGAGCTGCAAGTTCCTCGGAGTTAACATGTTGATGATATGGTTCCTCGTGCTGCTTTTGCCTCCTCGACCTGACCCCCTGCGTCCGTGATCTCCAAAACGCTTACGAGACTTGAGAGGTCATGACCAGACTTACTGCTGTGGAGCTTTGCAGGGTTGCGAAAGCGGTTTATGAATCTAATGCAATACTTGTCGAGCGTGTTTGGCTAAAAGAAGAAAGCACACGTACTCTCCGTTGGAAAGTAGGTGGTCTGGGTTTGCCCTGAGAACGACAAGGATGAGGACAGGGACGAAGGAGTCGGCACCCTAGTCTTTTCGTAGGTGAAGCAGAAGACCTTGGAGGAAGGGTTAGGGGCGATCACACGCGGGGAGTGAGACGGATCAAGGATAATTTTGCAGCGGTTGGGGGTGCATATCAGCTTGTATAATGTGTTGGCCAATCAGTATCTATTCCTCGTCGTCCATCTTACGTTGGGTCGTCTCGAACTCGGGTAGCTTCGGGTCGTCCTGGCCCCTCCCAGGGCTTTATTGTACCATTCCGAACCCGAATTGCAGAATCCTGCTCACCTCACTGTTGGAGATCAGCCCGCCTATCAGATACTTGATCATCCATATTTCGTACACTTTCACCGACAAACCGCTAGTGGGTAGTTTAAATTCCCACGGTATTTACATGAAGTCCTTGATGTCGCATGCCCATCTGAGGTAACGGAACGTTTTGTTCACGATAGCGAAGCCATCCGATTGGCCGACTACCCGGAAGATTCTGCTCGGCCAGTTTGTAGCATCTGCAAACCGTTGGAAATGAACGCTTCAAAACGAGTGAACGGAATGTTACGTTCACGATAGCGAATGCATCCGATTGGCCGGCTGCCCGAAATCTCCTCAGCCAGTTAGTAGGTTTGTCAGCT
>JBBPLE010000355.1:0-28407 GCA_038089675.1 Boletales sp. KT-2023b | reverse complement strand
ATGTCCGGCATCTGCGCCATGTGTGTACCCGGTTTCTGGTGTTGCACTGTCGAGGCTATGTTCAGTGGGCAATCGTTCTCATTTTGACAAGGGGTACATACCTGCTACTTGTTCGAGCATGCTGATCACCAATTTCTGACATCCCAGATGGAGAAGAAAGACTGGTACCAGTTTGAGCCACTTCCGAAGATTGGGAAGGTACACTTTCGCAATTCCTGGCGAGTCGAGTCAGACATGTATTCAATAAGCTGATGAGGAACCTGTGTCACCAGACATCGGATGTAACCAGGAAATGAAAAACACTCTTGTGTTTATCGAAGAAAGCCATAGCTGTGACAAGTTTGTCTTCTCCCGACTTGAGAAGCGGAGCAGGAGCCAATGAAGACCGAACCAGATTGCGAGGTTGCAGCATGTCATGCATCTCTTTCAACCTGCTCACGCACGAGCGCGGCTCCCCGCTAATTAACCAGTCAATGATCCGGTCGTCCATCGTATGATTTGTGAGCGATGCTTTGGCAATGGCATCGAGAATAGCGTCAGCAGATATACGGATCGTTTCCAGTTGGCGGCGGAGCCGTTCGAAAACATGAAAGTTTTGGTTGTTTGCGTATGCGAACGCAGAACTGCGGATTCCTTGCGAAACCGACACCACCTCGCTAAGAATTTGGTGGAGGCGTTCTTCCACACCCGCTGACATATTGCTGCTAGGTGGTCTTGTACACCTTCCTGAGCGCTTCAGCGACGAGCGTCATAATTACTTCATTTGAGATTTCAAAATACAACAATACATATTACGTGATGCTGTCAAATCGATTATCGATGACGGTCTCCCAAGTTGTTTCATGCAATTTATCTCTTGGCCGATTGTAATAGTGTATAAGCGAATCTTGTGTATTGTGGCCTGGAGAGTGTCTCATTCCCATGATTGATACTGGTCTTTGCATTTCTCCCTTCTTTCCTGACCTCGGAGCCTGGCTCAAACAATGGTTTGCCTGGCGCCTCGAATTCGATGGGTGGAACCCAGGAAGGGCAACTACAATCCTATAATTGCGCTCAGACTTGTGTCATTAGTGCTGATCTGCCGTCGATCTATAATCGTTTTATGTTGGGTTGACGTTGCATACCTTGGCTAATTGAGGTAATACACTCAACTTTTTAAACGGTTTGCCGGTCTGCAAGCTGTTCCACGATACTCGAAAGATGCCGGTTAGCTCGGCGGCGTCAAGGTTAGAATGGGAAAAAAAAGACCAGATTGATTGTCTCCTTCGACAGTTCTCATTAATAATCCCAGAAGCTAACACCACTTTCATATGTTCCCAACATGACGAGACGAGGCACAAAGCGCCGGAGTCATTAATGGACTATCGGAGGACATGGGGCTTTAATTCCCTTGGAAAATGGGAGATAGACTCGAAATGAGGCCTAGGTTGTCGTCATGCAGCTACGCCGGTCCTTGAGTGCCCCGACATGTTAATTTCGTTCGTCATTGGTTGAAACTGTTAAGCAGTAAAGAAGGAGCTGAGGACAAATCAAGATGACTTTGAAAGCGATAAGTTTGTTTTTTAAACCTCCGTGTGTGAGGCACATTGTCCAGTCGCACTTCGGACTTTGATAGGAACCGAGAATGCACTGCATTCATGGACCATTCGAATATGTATTTGCGGCACCGAAGAGGAGGTTGTGAGCTTCAGTTGAGATGTGTTTCAGCAACCGAGGCACGAGTGGGTCAACCGGTGTCCGAGGTCTGGTGGCAACGGATGCTATTGATATGTTGTCGTGGCGCTACGGGTCGATTCACATTCAAACTGCACACGAACCCTTGTTGACTTGACTTACTTGCACTTGTTGTCCTACTACTGGAGAGTCTGATTCCTGTTTCTTTTCTATCCGCTCTTTTCTTCTTCCCTTCTCTCCACTGACGACCTTTTTTGTGTATATTTCCCTGCTACCAATTGGTTAAAGCACCCATTCTAACGCCGAGGCAAGTGTACCCGCATGTCTGCATCTTTGCAGTCTTCGCCTCCTGTAAATCATTCCGACCTTTACGGTGACTACGGCCATGCCCCTGTCGCGCGGCTCCAACAAGGCCTGGCTTCCCCATCAGTTTCGACGCGAACTGTCGCCATCATCAAAACACATGCGTTGGAACACCGACTCGAAATTGAGCCACGCATTCTCGAGGCCAACTTCGAGGTAAGCGTCTTGTCTCAGTATTATTCAGGGGCCTTGCATACCCAATATACTTTTAATGTTGGTTCGCGACGGACCCCCACGTGTACCCTCGCCGCTCCGCGTGGCCTAGGCGGATCCGCCATCAATAAAGGACATGTGCACTTACTGAGGCTCGTTCGCAGATAGTCAAGGAACGGCAGATGGAATTCGACACCGAGTCCGATCCGGAGACGTTTTTCGAGCTCTTTGGCGATGACGCACGTTACCTCGACCAGTGAGTCCGTTTGGTTCCTCGCTTCCCGGCCCGTCACTCACGGATTCCCGATTGCTCAAATGCGTTCATCAGGGGTCCCGTCTGGGTATATGTCCTCGAGCGTCGACGTGCTGTCCCCGTCCTGTTGTCCCTCCTTCCCTCCCTCAACGGCGCCATCATTGCAGCCAAAAGCGAGGCCCAAGCGGAAATGCTAATTTCCGCCCTCTTCGTCTCCAGTCCTCCATTCCCCGTCTCTGACCTACCCTCTATCGCGGGCGATGGCGAGTTCGATAGGGGCTCCATCCGTTCCGTCAACTCTGCGGTGCTCGAGGCACTTCAGCTCGGGCTTGAGTCGCCAATCGGGTCTCCGCGTGTGTTTTCCATCTCGCCTGGTTCCTCCGATGCGCGTGGGCCCGCGTTTTCGGGTACGCCGCGTAGCGTCACTACGTCGACCTCGTCGTCTGGCAAGGGTCAATTCCGCGCGCGTCCGCTGCCCAAGACACACCTATCACCCGATATCGCCCCGCGTCTCACCAAGGCCGCGCTGTTGCGGCAGGGCGTCACCCCAGAGGGCTCGCCCATGGCTGAGCGCAAGACCCGCATGTCCCTGGCGAGTACGGGACGCATTCCGTTGCCCCGTAAAGATAAGGAGAACGAGGCAGCGGAGAAGGAGAGAGAAAAGGAGCGCGCAAAGAAAACGTTCGCGGGCGTGCCAGGGCATAAACGTACAGAGACGATTCTTGTGGCGTCGACGGCACCGCCGGCGATCGCGCCGAGGATGACGAAGGCGGCAGCATTGCGGCTGGGACTCGAACAGCCCGCAACCCCACCAGGGAAGAAGCGCATGTCTATTTCCGGACCGCCGCCCAAGGCAAGCGTGAATGGCGGGGTCAAATCTGGCACTTCGGCCGCGCTTCCAAAGGATTCGACGAGTGCAAGCGAAGCCGATGGGGAAGAGACGGAGACGGAGGTCGTGCGAAGGAGGAATACGTTCGACGGGGTGCCTGGACATAAACGCCGTGAAAGTTTTTCGGTTGCAAGTACGAAGGCGCCGACCATTGCGCCTCGCCTGAACAGAAGTGCCGTCTTGAGGAAGGAAGGCGGTCCTCCGCCGAGCAGTTTCATGTGTAAGCGCGTTGTCTGAAGTCTTGCGTCGATTACTCAATTGTGCGGCCGTATATAGTCCGTCTGCCTACGGACCCAAAGCTGCCTGGATCCGGGACGCATTCTCGCAGTTCGTCTGTCATGAGTGCGTATCGTGATAATGACGATACGCAGTGGCAACGTCCTAGGTCTGCAATGCCTCCCCGTGCTGCCTCCCGTGTCTCCAGTGTTGGAGTTGCGCCTATGCTCCAGAAAACACCGAGCTACTCTTCTCAAACTTCAAGCAGCGGTACTGGCACTGGTCCGCTTAGCACGGCAAGCACGACTTCTAATGACAGCGACGAGATCCCGAACGGTGCTACCCTTCCGACGAGGAAAGTGCGTCGCCCCAGTAGTTTGCAAGCACCCACGATCGAGCCTCGGGCGAACAAGAGCGCGTCGCTTCGTGCACAGAAGCAAGCGGCGGACGCTGCGAAACCCAAGAGCCCCTGGGCTAACGCATCCAAACGTTGACGCCTGGACTGCAACAAAAACGGAATGTACATTTAACTCCTTTCTTTATTTCCTCATTCTGTGTATGCTTTACCTACTAACAGTTGACTCGGCTTATATCTTTAAAACACGTTTCCGATCGTTAGGCATTGTGATATCCTTGCGATTTTCTGAGTTGCGGAGAACAAATATCATGTTTTCTCTAGGTGTTTATATCCAGGTTTATCTTCCTTGTTATATCTTGTTCAGCTTCCGTTGCGTGGGTTTATAGAGAGATGCAGGATCCCGGCTGGACATGGGCCTATTTTGAGTAGTAAATACTCGGTGTTCAGTGTTCATAAGTAGTACGAAGTGTAGTTTGACAAACCCAGTCCTATTTTTAGGCGCTTGGTCATTTACGCGTGGGATGCGTAAGCATCCTCTCAACGTCGTGGTCGTTGTTAAAACCGTTGTGCTCATCGCCGCTGACGTCGCCGAAACACTTTTGCTCGTCGTTCAGCACGATGATCTCGACCACCCGCACGCCTTCTCGTCGCATTCCGTCTCTCGTACGCTCCCTCACCACCGACTCGGTCCCTCACACGCCCAATATCCCGCCACCGCCTCCCATCTTGGACGGTGCCGTGCCTCGTCCGCCGCGTCTCCACCCACGACCTCGGCCTGCTATTAAAAGCCGGCGCCAGGCCCTCCCTGTCCTCCCGCCCACATTCGGCCGGAACCAGCTACTCCCGGTCCCGAATTCCACCCGAGCACTTCTCGAAGACATCGTGAACGCGTTCGATGCGCCCATCCGCTATGCCTTTGCATATGGGTCCGGGGTATTCGAACAAGCCGGTTACGAATCCAACAAATCTGCAAACAGTACATCACCAGGAGCCGACGGTCCTATGCTGGATTTTGTGTTTGCAGTGACCCACCCAGATCACTGGCATTCGATCAACATGCATCAATTCCCGGGGCATTATCCGTTGCACGCGCGCGCATTTGGGTCCAACTTCGTGTCCAAGGTGCAGACGATGGGTCCTGGGCTGTGGTTCAACACGTACGTGCCCATGCATGGGGTGGTGAGTAAGGTGGCACGTCCCACATTGGTGTCGTCGATCGACCGTGTTGTGTTGACAGCGAACGTTGCCAGACGATCAAATACGGCGTGACGACGGTGGACACGCTCTGCGCAGATCTGTTGAATTGGCGGACGCTGTATCTGGCTGGGCGGATGCACAAGCCAATCCGCATCATTCGCGACGACGCGCGGGTGCGGCTGACACAACAGGTCAACTTGACCTCCGCGCTTCGCACCGCCCTCTTGACGCTCCCTGCCCAATTCACGCAGCGCGACCTCTTTACCGCGATCGCCCGCATCAGTTATTCGGGCGACCCTCGGATGGTACTTCCGGCGGAAAACCGTGGCAAGGTGGCCAACATGGTTGAGAGACAGGAGGTGCAGTTTCGTGAGCTGTATTGGCGGCTTGCGCAGGGCCTTCCTGGCGTACGGTGGCGCGCGGACTCGCAGATGATCGAGCAGGACGCCAGTCCTCATGCACGCGCGGCGCATTTGAAGAAGTTGCCCCAGGGGCTACTGACGCGGGTACATGCACGTGCCCAAACGCGTGGCCCACCCAGGGAAGCGGACGAATCTGCTTACTGGTTGCGTGTTGCTGGTGATGCGGAGTTGCCGTCGATATTACGTTCAGGTGTGTTCACGGCGTACATATCCCCATCATATCTTGAGATGACGATGTCATGTACAGAAATGGGCAATATCGTGCGATACCCGGCTACCGTGCAGTCGTTCAAGGGCGTCGTGAGTGCCGGATTGGTCAAGAGTGCACGCTATACCGTAGCCAAGGTGGGAAAGTACTGGAAAGGATCAACGACGAATGCCTCCAACGAGTCGCGATGATCTGTTGTTTTGATTCCGGCGATCGGTCAGCTTTACCCTACACAATCTCCTGCCGACACAGTCTGTCGGCATTCCCCGCTCCTTGCATTATCGAGAACGACACCCTTCCTTTTTGCTCCCGACCACTACTACCACTACTCCGCCATGTAGCATTAACAATATTGACCAAAGTATATTTGAATCTGGATGTAATTTCAGCATTCCACGCTTCGCTGGAGTTGGATGCGACCCTAGGAAAGGCAACGTTCAGTTCTAAATTCTGGGTGTTTTTCGGAGGTCCCTTCCACTGGGATGGTAAGCCCAACATATCAGACGAGAGGCCGCGGAAAATGCTATACGGTGTCTACATCGTCCGACAGGGAGTGCGTTGGTACAGGCAATGAAGATGCTGGACGACCTGGATACTGTGACACTGTGAATCGAGTGCCGGGGGTGGTGCCAGTGGCGGAAACAGTATCCCATAACCTCCGTCGATTGTCCCCGGGGAACGCATACCGTTCCACCTGTAACCGCGGACGCTGTGCGTCCACGATCCGTTTAAGTTGCATGGAAGTCTCGACCGGATGTCGTACGATCGCGCACTCTCCCTTAAAGACCAAGAATCAAGATATACGACTCCACGATCGAGGTGCCGCACGCACAAACGCGCAGTTTTGAAAAAAAATTGACAGCCGATGGGGAGAGATACAGATAGGCCACCTCGTTCTCATCGCCCGCTGTACATAATGGAAGACTGCCACACGGAGCGTGTGGCCAATGAAATGTTGGTGGTGGAAAACTACGGGACGACAGGAAAAAGTTGCTGGCAGCAACCGGATGGAGTCCGACTCGGGGTTGGACAAGGCCTAGGCGTGAGTCGACTCAAACGGAACCCATCGACTTCCATTGAACGAGAGATCGCTCGTATCGTATCGGGTCACACGCGTCTGGAGGCAATCTGGGAAACGAACGATCAGAGCGGGGTGTTTGGGACGGGTTTTTGAAGAGGAAGGATGAATGCCCGTGTGATTACCCGATTCACTACCGAACGAGGGCTCGCGTATCCACCATTTATATCGACGGGGCATCCACGAAGACCTGTTCGCATGTTTCGCACCCGACGCTGAGATATGTCCCGCATGCGGCCATGTTCTTCGTCATCGCGAAGCTCTCCCTCAAGGGCGATTCTCATCTCGCCAGCGAAGCAAGCAAATCAACTGCTCCTTGAGCGCTTTTTCCGCCATTACGATGGACATCCTCTCAAAAATGAACTAGACCAAGACGACGTTGTCCCTGTCAATGGCATTGTACCACAGATTGCCGGGGCCCCGGGTGAGATCGTATCTCAATCGGATGGCCACAGGGAGAGATAGATAAAATTCATATGTTTGATTGTCACGTTAAGAAGGCAATGATTTTCGTTTCGTGCACGAGGGATTAAATTCAAAAGCGCACACCTCTGGCTCATCCACTTGAATGGGTCAGTGAAGAAAAGAACGCGGCCCGCGTATCCGAAAACCGACTGTCATCGAGGTTGCAGGCTGCAAGTCAAAACACCTGGGGTTAGCATAATTAGACGCGATAGACTCAGAACTTGGACAGGTTGCGAGCATTGATAAAGACGGTCGAGAGCCCGCAAAGACAAACGTGTATCAAAAATTCTGTGACAGTCTAGTTAGTTTAAGGTGCAATGAGGGTGACATGGAAGGACGCGATCTCGTGCAATACAATCAGAAAAGACCCGCCTCGTATGCAGCAACATGGAGTTCATGCAAGAAGAATGTCAAGGGAAACACAGAGAGCGCATGTCATGTTCCCCTATTCCCGTAATGATGACTGCAACTGTTACCTCTTCAAACTCGATGGACTCAAATCACAAAGAGGATCGCTTTTGCCGTCTCCTTGTTCCGAATTGTATTCCTGCAGAGAAAGTCGAAGAATAGACCAAGGTTAGTTAAAACTCCGACACACATACGCGTCCTTTTCATTTATCTGTAACTCATACATACCATGTCTGTCGCGCTCACAGACGGTCAAACCCTCCTAGCTTTCAAGGCCGGGCGGTCCTTTAGACGTGGTGGAACTAATTTTGTTGATGCTCACTCCGCCAAAGGCGCGATCGTGCTCTCTAACAGCGATGATGGCCTCCTGCATCTCATGTGGAAAGAACGTGCTACGGGAACTACTGGCGAGGATCTGATCCTCTTCCCTGGAGACGCAGTATTCGAAAAGGTGGAGCAAGCCCCTGGCGGGAGAACATACGTACTTCGGTTCGAGAGTTCGAACCAGAAGCACTTTGTGAGTGGCATCGCCCCAATATGATGTATGCTGACGACAGCCTAGTTTTGGATGCAGGTGATGCCACCTTTCGGCGGTTGGCGCGTGATGAAGACGGACGATCTGACGGACCTTTCAGGATGCGTCGTCTCGCCGAGACGACGAGTTCGTACAAAACCTCAATAGGTTACTCACCGACCCAAATATTATTCCTGTCTGGGACTCGAGAACGGCCGAGCCTCAGACGTCGACACCAGGCGCATCTACCTCACAGACATCGGCCGCGCCGTATGTCCCGCTCCGTACGCCACTCGCGTGAGCTGACTTTCTCTGTAGGTCAGGCAGTGCGTCCGCGATGACACCAGAACAATTTGCCCGTCTTCGAGCACTGGTCACCTCTATGGGCGCAAACGCTGGTCCCAACGCTGGTTGGTTCCCTTGTTTTCACACCCGATCTCTGCACTCACCGCGTCTCTCGTTTTCCAATCCCAGACGACGAGGTTGCTCTGACGGACATCCTCACACCAGCCAATTTACTTCCGCTTTTCACGTCTCATCCAGAACTGTTGCCTTCTCTTTTCCCCCATCTCCCTCCAGACCTGCTCCCCTCTAGCAATGCGCCGTTGACACCTCAGCAAACAGCACAGCTTACCGAGAGCCTCCAGCGCACTATAAATTCACCTCCGTTCCGCGCATCAGTTGCCCAGCTCGACAGGGCGCTCAGGACGGGTGCGTTAGGGAGTTTTGTGAGGGGTCTTGGGTTGCCGGAAAGTGCTGGTTCCGGGGTTGGCGCATTTTTGAGAGCAATTGCGGAGCAAGGCACAAGCGAAGGACAAGGAGGAAGCGAAGCAGATGATAGAATGGAGGAGGATTAGATGTATTTCGTGAATGTTGGGCATCGTTAGCGTCTACATACGGAGTTCGTTGTACTCGATATCTCAACCCGGCATTGTAACCCAATCAGTTGGACCGCAGGTATCCAAAATTTTGATCAACGAGGAATATTCTTTATTACTCTGGCAGGTCGCCGTACACCATACAGTCATCCAAACCTTACTAGTACAACTTCAAATTCGAGGTCTGACTGAGATGAACCCTCAGAACCTGATGTACCGTCGTCAACTTGATGACATCAAGTACTCTGAGAAGAAACGCTTACTGCAAGCTGAAGATACGAAGCTTTCCGTTGGTGCTGATCTTGGGGACAAACTTGATCTTGAGAGAGGCATCGACAAACACGTCGTGCCCGTTGCTCGCGTTCTTCGCAGCACTAAACGTAGCACTGCCTTTGGCAAGCCAGCCAAGATCGAGACCGGCGACGATGCCGTCGAGCAAAGACCCTCTTATCGCGGCGAGCTTGACCCTACCAGAGATGGGTATGTCTGCAAACAGTTCCGCTGCAGCCATCAAATCTGAGGGGTTGATAGAGCCGATCAGCTGCAGATGATTGTTTCGGCGTAAAAGGACGCCTTCCGATCGAATACGCTGATGTGACTCACCGTCAAGTAGCCGAGGAAGGAAACCTCGCCTTGCCATTGCTTGGAGTAAGCGAGCGTCTTTACATCAGAGCCTCCCTCGTCTGCAGGGGGAGGATTGTATGTCTGGATGAGGATGGTGTTTTGATCGACAAGGAAGTCCTGCAAGAACTTGACGAGCACTGGGAGCGAGAACGGTCACCGCTTCGTGGGGAATAGAAATACGAGTAGAAAAGGACTTGCACTCCTGTTCGGCTTTCGTCTCTTCGTCCACACCTTTAACCGTGACCGCTCCGGATGCAGCGGCATAGCCGAGAGGCCGCGCAGCAACAAAAGTCGGGATGACCTAGAAACAGCCACGAGATCGCATAGAACGGGTGAGTTCCGATCAAACAACATGAAGAACGACTCACCTTGATTTCTTCCTCTGTAAATGCGTCCGAGAGCGTGCTGAGATGACGGTTCAGTAGTATATCCAACGAGGGAGACTGTTACCCTCACGTTGGAGCAATACTGATTTTGTCATCCAATGTACCGGCGAAAGGCAAGTCGGCGCGGTAAATTAGGAATATATTCCTCTTTCCTTCCAGTTCTCCATACTGGAAGATAAAGTTTCCTTTAATATAACCGTCACCGATATCAATCGTGATTTTATCTCCAGGTTCAGTGGAGAGCGCGTATGATTTCGTGTAGGTCAGAGTGGTGTCCTTGGGATGCAGCGGCACGACGAGGATGATCTCGAGCTCGGTGAGAGTGTCGTCATTACTGTTGTAAATGCCCAAGACCTACGCCATCAGTATGGAATTAGCGCGTCCTCCATCACACAAAGTGCACGTGTATCACCTCAAAGTAACCGAAGCCAGAGTGGAATCTGAATACGGTCCCGTCGTCGTTGACGGCGTTAAGCACAAGAACAGAATTCGGCTCGCCATTCCGTGGCCAAGCTTTGGAGTCAAGCCACTTGTCGACGGCTTCGCGATAGTGAATTCGTTAGCGCGCAGCATTAACACACAGTGAACAGAATTTGTACCTTCGTAGAATGCGGGATCGGACATGGTTTATTGATCTGAACGATTGAGAGAAGGGAAAGTGGGAGTGCTACGATGGTGAATGCCCATCCTGCTAACTGGATGGTGGGGTTTTATGGCTCCGTGACTCCCACCGCGCGCCGCCTTGACGAAATAGGACCATTCCACCTGCCAGAGGGTTGAGTCGATATGCGACGGCAATAATCCACCTTTCATTGGCTTGCCGGTTTAGGAAGCATATGGGCCATAAAGGATTTCGGGTGCTCACCTCATGATGTATGAACCTGTGACATCTTCTATAGGATGTAGCGCATGTTTTTTTATGTTTTGCCGGCTGCGGGAACACAAGAGGGCCTCGGGTGCAAGAGAAGGCCTGAGACCATCCCTCCAGTAAGCCGAAGCGTTAGATTTACCATGAATATTTTCACTTGGCGAATAAATTGCGCGGACATCATTGCGTGCACGATAAATATTATAACATGAAGCGTCACCGTATCCTCATTGACCCCGCTGAATGCTTTTACCTGGGGGGGCTTGTAATACATAAATCGATAGTAGGTGGATCGAAAAAGGTAACTAGCCTCGTGTCTCTGCCGTGGCTTCCCAAAACGGTGCGATAGTATGCTGTCTTGTATCGAACCAGCAAATTCGTGGCGCCTGGAAAAACAATGAGTCCTTATTTGTCCCCCACAAGAATGTTCGCAATGTCATTGAGTCAAAAGCACAGGGCCCATGATGTCCAAATTTTACATCATCGGCAACTGTTCGTAACAGGGTGAGCAGCGGTGACCGACATTGGGCCCCTGCTAGGAGAGCGATTATTTATGTTGTTGTTCTTGAATGCTTCCGCCAGCCTATGCGAGACTCGGTAAGAAACTCTGATTGGACCGGCAAACGATTTTATGGCACCTTTCTATATATGTCCTGCTCGTCGAGCACTCGAATAGCGCTTAGAAATGTTGATCGGCGGCCAATGATCATTCCATTCGTGCTGTCAAGAAGTTCGCGGGTACGCCAACCGAACCTGAATCGTGTCGAAAAGTGTCGTACAACGTGGATGAAACCAGGAAAACGTCCAGGGTGGTGCGCGTCATGATGGCGTAACAAAACGCACAGATACGGCGTTGAACTTGGCACAACTTGGAGGCATCATGAGCTCATCCGCCGAATGTTCGCTGATTGTTCCGAGATCACATTGTATACGTACCTCCTGCCAGAAGGGAGCCATATGATGGGGTGCCTCTACCATCCGGCAGAATTTCCCCATGGAGGACCCGTCAGGCCTGAGCTCAATATTACACGCGAAAGAAACCAAAAGCTGGTCACTCTGAAATCGGTAACATTTGGTTTCAGACATCTTGTATTCCTGCTCACCTACGGACATACGTCAACGGGAACCATAACTCATACGCACCATCCAGATACTTCCCTGGTATCCTTGCTATGGGATGTTCAGCCAACTGGATACAGCACTTCAACGGCTTATTTTAATGCCTTCGACTTACGGACCAGACGGGTTATGATACACTAATACTCTCGCACATAATTCCACACTACTGGGCTGAGGAGGCACACTGAGTAGTATGCACGGCCATGCGCTCAAGTCTCAAACATCGTGATGAATCACGTACTTCAAAATCGTCATCCTCCCCTTGGCCCCAGATCCGAAGCGCAACCCCCGCCTTGACGAGATCGATTCCGAACATCTGCGGCCTAGTGATCCAGTGAGCATGAAGAGCGTAGACTCATGGGCGCACATGTACCCGAAAAGCTTGATCATCTGCCACCGACTGGGCGGCTTGTCGGATATGGTCTGTGAGTACCTGCACTTGTCTCACCAAGCCTGAGCGAAAGAAGAGGAGCTGGGTCAACGAAACACCAGACATGTTAGGGAAGTGACGTTGATGTGTTTGGACAGGGACGATGGTACTGTATCTGCACGACAGTTATTCCCGAAAAGACTTCACACAAAATTGCACGAGTTTGAATGACACTCTGGTGTGTACCATACCATAGACCACCCTAGTGAGAGTTGCGTAAGGCGCAGATTCAAATCCGGGATCCTTCCGAACCCACAGGGGTTCTCCCCGTGCTCCGGAATTTGGTATGCGACGAGTATCCTAGTTCGATCATGTGACGCTATGCGTGTGACTGTGACCCCTAAGATGGGCCACTCTGCGCTAATCGGATCATACAACGCCTAGATTCAAACGGCTGCGGATATTATTTTACAACAAAAACAAGCCGAGAAAAATTGCTATCAAACACTATTCGTACACTTGCATCCTCAACCTTCGCGATGATTGCTCAGAAGCTGGAGTCATCTTCAGCCTCTGACATGCACTCAGAAGGAGTGCTTACCACAGTGTTAGGACGTAGTGAAGAGGTAATGTTTGCCGGTGGTGGCAATGTTGCCAATAAACCTGATGCTGATTGCCAGCTCGATGTATACGTCCCATCTGTTCTGCGCGTTCCTCGTGGCAGACAACGTAATACTACCCTTTGCAATCCAAATATTGATCCCGGTGGAGATTCCTACGGTCAAGGAGCCTCCCACCCCGACAAGCCGCACTCTGCCAGCGATGGGTACGTTGGCATAGAGCCCCGCAGCGATTGTCATCGTCGCGGGGTCCACGGAGCCGGACAACTATAAAAATATTCAACCTGACAGACATTCGTCAACCAGATGTGTAGCTTACCTCGAGGAAATTGAGGAAGGAAACCGAAAATTCCTTCTGCTGGGCATAAGCAAGTGTTGTAACAGAACCGTCAGAGTAAGCGAGTGATCTTGCATTGGCGTGGTCGGAGAAGTAAGCAGAAATCATAATTCTGCTGTCATCAACAACGAAATCTTTAAGGAATTTAACCAGAACTAAGAGTGGGGATCGTCAACATTTCATGCCAGTGGGCTCTGGTACGGGGATGGAATAGGACGTACGCTCCTGCTCTGCCCGGGTCTCTGTATCCACATCTTTGGTCGCGACCCTTCCAGGCGCGGCTGCATAACCAAGAGGCCGCGAAGAAGCAAAAGGCGGGACGGCCTGGAAAGAGTCACGAGATCGCATTAAATAGGTCAAATCCAATAAAGTAATACGGAGAAATCCTCACTTTGATCTCTTCCTCTGTGAATACATCCGAAAGTGTACTGAAATAACGTTTCAGTAGCATATTCGACGGAGGACTGTCACACTCACGCAGGAGCAATGCTGAGCTTGTCATCCAAAGTACCGGTGAAAGGCAGGTGGACACGGTAAATTATGGATATATTCTTTTTTCCTTCCAGTTCTCCGTACTGGAAGGCAAAGTCTCCCTTGATGTAACCGTCGCTAATATCGATCGTGATTTTATCTCCAGGTTCAGTGGCGAGCGCGTATGATTTCGTGTAAGTCAGAGTGGTGTCCTTGGGATGCAGCGGCACGACGAGGATGATCTCGAGGTCGGTGAGAGTGTCGTCATTGCTGTTGTAAACACCCAGAACCTATGCCATCGGTATGAATTTAGTAGGTCTTCAATCGCACAAGGGGCACGTGTATCACCTCAAAGAAACCGAAGCCAGAGTGAAATCTGAATACGGTCCCGTCGTCGTTGACGGCGTTGAGCACAAGAACCGAATTCGGTTCGCCATTCCGTGGCCAAGCTTTCGAGTCAAGCCACTTGTCGACGGCTTCATAATAGTGAACTTGTTAGCGTACAGCATCAACATGTGGTGATTAGGATTGTACCTTCGTAGAACGAGGGATCAGACATGGTTTATTGATCTAAGTGACTAGGAGCAGAGAAAGTGGGAGTGCTATGTGATGGTGAATGCCCATCCTGCTGGATGGTGGGTTTTTATGGCTCTCTGACTCCCATTACGTGCCGCCTTGACGAAATATGACCATCCTCCCTGTCAGAGGGTTAAAGTGCTATGCGACGGCAATAATCCATCTTTCAGCAACTTGCCGTTTAACAGCGTTCTCTCCGCACATGGGCTATAAAGATTTGGACCTCATGATGTAAGTCCCTGAGATGAGTCCTCCGAATGGGTGTGGCGCGTCTTTTATGTCTTTCCGGCTGCGGGAACAAGATGGATGTAAGTAAAAAGGCATGGATTAATCTAGTCAGTGGGCCGAAGCGTTGGATCTATTATGATCATTTCATTTTTCTAAACAAACCGCGCGGCCACCATTGCACGCACGACAGTAATATGACATGAAGCATCACCGTATGTATATTTTATTATTGACTCCGAGTCAGCCAGGTGGATCGAAAAAAGTAACTGACCTCGTGCCTGTGGCTTCCCAAAACGGTACAACAGCATGCTGTACCGAATCGGCAAACTCGTGACGCCTGGAAAAACGAGTCCTTGTCCTTGACAAGGATGTTCGGAATTTTGTTGAGTCAAAAAGCACAGGGCCATGTCCAATTTTTACATCATCGGCAGCTGGTAACGAGCAGCGACTATGTGGGTACCCGCAGATCGGAACCCTGTTTCTTGTATGGAATGCTATGTCGATTACGGGACGCACCATAAATTATAATGTCAACTTCACCCCAAATCTCAACGGTTCAGGCGAGCGTGGCACCTGAACTTTCGAGCCCGAGGCCAGCAAATTGGACCCATGGATCACATATGTTTGAATGTCTTACAGACGTCATCAGGGGTCAGATAGATTCTTGGCCCACGAGTGAAATTCGCGCACTGCCTGCCCGAGTACGCCGTATTATCGTTCTTATCGAAGTGACAGGAAACATGGAAGCACGGTGCGACACCACCTAAACGGTACAAGGACCAAGAACAAATCCAGTGTTCACATAACCTGCCATTTTGGCAGATCGGCATGAGGCCATGACATGATCATCGCAACTTATCCGATGTTTCAGACACGGCGTGGGGCAACATGTAGTGCAAAAGCCATTCCTTGGCGAAATGCCGTTTTGCGCCAAGTTCGAATTGACAGCGAGAATTCTGGGGCAGCTGCCAATTATACAGTAAGAACGCATCTGCTGCGTAATGTCATCGTGAGCCTTACGTACCTGAATGGACGCCGATTAGATACCGCTTCCGATAAATCAAATCAAAGAAAGCGTCTCCATACCATATGCATGGCGTGTTGCATAGATGTCTGGAAGAACTATTATTTATTCAATGCTACTTACCAAAGCATCTGCATTACTGAGGAAGACTGCGCCGGAGATAATACAACTACCGAGGAACGTTCAACGGCCCAATGCTCATAGGGTAAGTCTGGAAGAGAGCTTTGAACACAGGAGTGCAACTTGGACTTGGATGGATCATCTAAGCGTGTAGAAGTGGAGGGCATCAAGTTATCAATAAACAATTCGGTCACGGCCGCGCTCCATCAATTACTAGCTTTGTGAAATAGAAGCATGGGCGCTTCAGCTCACGAGTCACATCGGCCTTGTATCTGATTCAGATTAACAGAAGTCAGCGACATTACTAGCTACAAGTATAGGAACATGCACCCACACATCGACTATAATGTCTTGTGACTCAATGTATATTTTGTGCCTACCTCTCTCAATCCCTTTCCTGATGGCGACTAAAATGTTCGTCCAACAATTCGGTTTCGGAATCCGCGTCCCAACCCAGATCTTCCTTTTGCATGAAAAAATATAATTAGGTCGGAGGACAACAGAGCACACGCATGTAGGGAAAAAGAATAAAAAGTTGCGGCACGAATACTGCTGGTGTACCAATCACAATGATTGCGCTGCATTGTAGGCAACAAATCGCCGAATTTTTTCGATATTTGCATGTCGCAGTTGTCAGTGACTGCGTTCTGTCAGCCAGCGCAGCACAATGTCGCTGAACAAGCTGAATCAGCCAGTTTCATTTGCACTACCCTGGAACTCACAGATTGTGCTGGCTTCGCATCGAGCACTGATGAGCGAAAGTGAGTAACCCAAATGTAGCATTGGGCGGATTTGCTTACAGAATAGCACTGAAAAGGATCCAAACAGAGTTAAACACCGAGGTCAGTAAGTGGAATTACGATTACTGACAGAAACAGGACGATTCTGGATTTTGTCTAGTTGACTACACAAAAGTGAGACAGGACGTTCTGCACAGGAGAAGCGCTCTTACAGCTCTCGGATGAGGTCTTTAACAGTTGCATGACTTGGAAGATCATTTTTATTTCCAAGCTAAGATTAAGAACAGTTTGTATGAGATGCAAGGAACAAAAGGTTGAGTATAGAACGCACGACTAGCAATGGGACGCCTGCGAGACCTGATTGTGAGAGCAATTGGTGGAGCTCAAAGCGAACAGTATCGAATGTATCTTGCTGCGCGTTTGCAGTGTCAGCTAACTATTTCCGGAATTCCCGTGTCACCTTGTACACACGTCTGCAGAATCTACGACAAATCTTCACCAAGGATGAGCTTATATTTGCATGACGGTAAGGAAGGTGGGTTTCGAAGGTGTAGGTTCCAGAGGTGTGGAAAAACGAATAAAATACGTGACAGATGACAAGAACGTACACAATTGCATCAACACCATTACAATACCTCTCCCACATGGAACGAAACTTCGGTTGACCGGCAACGTCCCATATCTTCAGAGTCACCGCACCCTTGCGAACCTTGCGATAATTGAAGGCAACGGTCGGAACGACATCCTCCGTCCACTGTTATTCAGCATTCAAAATTAGACCGGTTCTGGAACCATAGATGAAAGCAACAGACGTAACTTGTCCAGACCCTATGACGTTTACAAAGGACGTCTTCCCCGATGCCTGCACATTGCAAACACGCTTAGCCTCTGCCACGTTCCCGCACAAGCAGAGGAATGCACCTGCAATCCCACGACCGAAATCTCGGCAGATTTGGAAAAGAAGATGCTTTGGGCCGCCTTATTCTCAAAATAATTTCCGTATGAAGTACTGCACTCACCTACTGAACCAGAGGAGAATGGTAGAGAAGAACGACATTCAGTGCGGCGAGACCCACGGCGGTCAGTGTAGAGTTGCAGTGAGAACCAGCGCCGCGGAGTTTCAAAGTATCTGTAGCCAGCAACCTCACGCTTTATGGATGTTCCAGTGCTACAGACAATTACAATCATGCTAGTGTGTTTCTTGAAGTTGCATTCGAAAATTGCCATCCCGCCCGAATTCAAGCCGGCTTCGCGTTGAGACCTTCTTGAGTATGCCAGATTGTTTCTTCGCAACGTCTAGTTGTAGTACTAAGGTTGTCCGTAGTCCGCGCGAAATTGCTTCTAGATAAAAGCAGAAAATCGACAAATAGCAGTGCCAGCATGTTTGTGTTCTCGGTTATAGATACTTGTGTGTAGTCGTCTGTACAGTACCCCTGGAAGACAAAATTCCAGCTCAAGTTTCGCCAAATCAGTTGCATATCCTAAACCGATTAGCGACCGAGTTCGCCTCCGAATAAGATGTAAGCAGCAAAGTTATGTACCTTGTTGCTTGGGCTATGGCCATAAGGGTCAATACAACTCAGCAACGACAATTCCCCAGCGCCTTCTTCCCTTGCAATTATCCGCGATTTAGCTCCATCATTCGTCAAGACCGTTCATGTTGGTCCGCTGGACGAGCCGAAGGGGTAGCACCATCCAAAAATCCCTGACTGTGGTCCTACTGGTTTCGGTGCTCGTTATCGTCCTCGGCATCTTCGCCATACCGCGCTCTTTGTACCTCCAACACCTCCCCATCGACCGACTGTCTGGCCTCAATCCCGATTTTGACCTCGAGGAAATCGTCAAATCGATTCCCAACTGGACCCCACCAGAGCTCGCGTCACCCGATGACGCCTTTGCAGAACATGAACTCACTCCAGACGGACTTCTCATCGTGAATCCGGATGCTCCCCATCCCATCTTTCAGCTCATCCGCGATGCCGAGGCAGCATGGGAAGCGAAATGCGCCCGAGCAAGCACATCGCTTGGCCAAGCAGTTGCAGAGTACAAACGACGCTACCGTCGGGCCCCGCCGCTCGGATTCGACAAATGGTGCGTGTTATGTTTAAATCATGTCGCAGACATCCTTATCCTCATCCATGGTCGACGAATGTTCCGTAGGTGGGAATACGTCGTCAAGCACAACGTGCAGCTGCCCGACGAGTATGACGAGATATTCGAGGACATTGAACCATTCTGGGGAATCGATCCGAAAGAGTTAGCACGCACGCAACAAGAACTCGAACCTATACTTGACATGGTGACCTTTGAGAAAACGGGTGCGCATCCGGGACTTGAGGTTGTCCATTCAACCCTGCAGTATCCTAACTTACAGGAGAGGATCGATAACACTCTCGTGCTTTTCCACGAGTTCGACCAGGATTTACCTCCTTTACGTTTTTCATTATCTCCTCTTGATGAATCACATTACCTAACGGACTGGAGAATCAAGTCTATGGCCCTCGAAGCAGCTGCCAGCGGGAAGAGTATGTCTGCTTGTCTTTTCTGACTACCCTTGCCGATGTACCACGACTTTTTTTTTTCTGTTATAGCGCTCACAAATGCCGACTTGCCGCCTGCAATTTATGATTTTGGCTGGCTCTATGCATGCCCCCCCGACTCGCCCGCCCGTCTAAATCTACCTGTACTCTTATCTCCGTCTATTCCACCACCCCTCCCGCCACCATCTCCAAAGACATTTATCGCCTCACACCGAGAGACAATGAACCCATGTGTCCACTCTTGGTTATTTACTGCACACGGTCATTTTCTCAACCACCCGTCTGGGGAAGTGCCAGAAAAAACGCTCGTGCCGTTATTCTCGCTCTCGCCAACATGGCTTAACCATGAAATCCGTGTTCCTGTGCCATATTCCTGGGATTTTTGGGCGCCTGTTCACGACGAAGTGGCGTACAAGGGAGACCTCTTGTGGGAACGCAAGGCGGACAAGAGGTTGGATTGGCGAGGTACTTCGACGGGAATGCATGCGTCTCCAAATTCCTTTTGGAAGCACGCGCAGCGACAAAGACTTGTCACACTTACAAATGCGCTCGAGGGAAACACGAGTGTGTTGGTCATACCTGAGAGCGACGAAATGGTTCCCGTCGGAGAACCGAATATTATATCGCTCGCACAAGTCAATCCAGCATGGATGGATATTGCTTTCGTAGGCAAACCAGATAAATGCGACCCCGAATTATGCGAGGAGATGAAGGAAATATGGGAATTTAAGAGTATGCAAGAACGGGAGGAGGAAGGACAATACAAATTCATACTCGACGTGCGTTGTCAGCTGTTCTGTGTGGCGAGACAAATTGTTGATGTCCCTTTTGGATGTCAGATTGACGGAAACGGGTGGTCGGGACGGTTCAAACGTTTGATGACGAGCAACGCGCTCGTCTTCAAAGCTACCATTTATCCAGAGTGGTGCGCATGTAACACAGCATTCTTGATATTCGCTGACCGTTGGTGATAGGTTCACGTCTCGCATTGCGCCTTGGGTCCACTACGTCCCTATTCAGGTCTCATATTCGGACTTATACGATGCGGTGGCTTTTTTCCGTGCTCGTGATGAACTGGCCGCAAAGATTGCAAAGGCTGGGCGGGATTGGAGTCGACGATTCTGGAGGAAAGAGGACATGACAGCCTACCTATATCGGTATGTGGTGGGTTCCCTTCAGTGAATGGAGCGACACTGAAGTAATTTTAGATTGTTGTTGGAGTATGCCCGGGTGTTGAGTCTTGATAGGGCGTCGATGGATTATGTTGGTTGATCCAAATCACTACTTATTAGAGGTGATAGATTTGCGGACCGCGATTCAAAATATGTGATGACGCTTTTTTTTCAGACATGAATTTTATCTGCTTGAGGCCCAATCTGAGTGTTTTAAATGTAAGTTTGTACCGAGCCACGATCGTGTTGGAGAACAGCCAGCTCGCCTATTAAGTATTTTAGTAGTCTCATCTCGTACACTTTACTACGTTGCTAAATTTGGACACTAACATGAGCCCAGCGAGAGCACACGCAGAAGCCTGTTGCGCAATCCATTTATGTGAGAATGTGTGTATTGTCGCAAGAGAGGGAATACTGAGCGATGCAGACACTAGAAAGTCTATTGTTCTGCACTGCATCGGTGACATTAATTGTAGGTAACGTCGATTTTAAACTGTGTTGGCATGGGCTTACAGTATAATAAAATTTTACTGATCAAGACATCATTATTTGCTGACTTTTTTTCCCCTCAGTGCAAACTTCAATGAGTTGCTATTGAAACTCCGAAAGGTGCCTACAGTGACCACTTGATATCTGTGTACATGTACTTAGCCTTCTACTTCATCTTCGTCTTGGCCATCTTTTCCCCACTTGGACAGCTAGGGCCACCAGGCCTATGTAAATAGTCGTCCCTGGATCATGCCATCCGACCGGCAACGTTCGAACCAAATTAGCACGAAGGCAGATCTCGCCAGTGATGGGACTTCCGAAGAATCCCGGTGCCCAACAAGCTGCGATATTTGAACTCCAACAGGATGGCGAAGGATCTACTATCAACCTCTCCTTCAGGTCGTGTTTCTGAGATGCGTCTGCGTCTGTCCTTTGCGGCATATTTAATGCATTCACCGATCTCGGTGGAGGTGGTCAGGTCAACTTCTCAGCAGACCGAGCAGGCGCCAATGCTGCACTCTATTCCACTTTTGCATCCTTTGCATTCTTTTCTGGGTAAGTCAGATGCTCCATATTTGACCTCAAGTTCAATGGAGCGATCGATAACCCATACAAAGCACGGTCAACAATATCCTCGGGCCACTCGTTATCTATTGCCTCCTTGTACGTTTTTCTAGTGTTTATGTTGAGGACTCATTCTTAATGGCGTTGAGAGTCGTCAATTTTCACCCAAATGCAGGCACATTTGTCGTCACTTCCGGTGCCATCCTTGGTGTTTTCGCGGTACCCCAAGCTATATCAAGTTAGTCGCGCACCAAATATAATCCTTGCTGCTATCTTACTGACACCGGACACATACATTCGGTCCTTTTCTCGTTCATGCTGCGGACCAGAGGCGATTAGCGACCGACTTCGCTGAATAAGATGGAAGGTATATACCTTTGCTTGGGTTATGATATTATAGGTCAATACAGTCAACAACCCCAACTTCCCGGCGCCATCTTCCCCTCATAAGAGTTATCCGCAGTTTAGCTCCAAATTTTGCCAAGATCTTTTGCACGACCGACCATGTTGGTCCGCTGGACGAGCCGAAGGGGTAGCGCAGTCCAAAAATCTTTCATTGCAGTCCTACTGGTTTCGGTGCTTGTCATCGTCCTCGGCGTCTTCACCATACCGCACTCTTTGTACCTCCAACACCTCTCCATTGACCGACAGTCTGGCCTCAATCCCAATTTTGACCTCGAGGAAATCGTCAAATCAATTCCCAACTGGAGCCTACCAGAGTTCATGGTACCCGGTGACGCCTTTGCAGAACATAGACTCACTCCAGACGGACTTCTCATCGTGAATCCGGACGCTCCCCATCCCATCTTTCAGCTCATCCGCGATGCCGAGGCAGCATGGGAAGCGAAATGCGCCCGAGCAAGCACATCGCTTAACCAAGCCGTTGCGGAGTATAAACAGCGCTACCATCGGGCTCCACCGCTCGGGTTCGATAAATGGTACGTGTTACGTTCAAAACACGTCACAGACATGCTCATTCTTATTTGTCGTACCATGAATGTTCTGTAGGTGGGAATATGTCGTCAAGCACAACGTGCAGCTGCCCGACGAGTATGACGAAATATTCGAGGACATTGAACCATTCTGGGGAATCGATCCCAAAGAGTTGGAACGCACGCAAGAAGAGCTTGAGGCTACGCGTAACATCGTGACTTTTCAGAAAACAGGCGTGCACGCACGGCTCGAGGTTGTGCACTCAACTCTAAACTACGCCAACTTGCAAGACAGGATTGACAACACTCTCCTGCTCATCCAAGAGTTCGACCTGGATTTACCCCCGATACGTTTCTCACTATCTCCACTTGATGAACCCCATAAATTATCAGACTGGAGGATAAGGACCTTGGCCCTGGAAGCGGCTGCTAACGGGACAAGTATGTTTACTCGCCTTTTTTTAATTGCTTGTACTGACGCGCCATGTCGTTTCTGCTACAGCACTCACCAACGCCGACCTGTCTGCTCCATTCACATACCAGCACAGTTGGCTCTATGCATGTCCCCCTGACTCGCCCGCTAATCTGAATCCGCCCGTACTTCCTCCCCTCTCTGTCCCGGCACCCCTCCCGGCACAGTCTCCAAAAACGTTTATTGCCTCACACAGAGAAACAATGAACCCCTGTGTGTACCCCTGGCTGTTCAACAGTCATGGGCAATTCCTCTCCGACCCTACAGGACCAATCCCAGAGAAAACGCTCGTTCCGGCATTTTCGCTTTGTCCGACGTTGCTTCACGATGAAATCCGTGTTCCCGTGGCTTACGGTTGGGATTATGAAGCACCGCAACACGAGAACGGGGCATACAAAGAAGATCTCCCGTGGGAAAGCAAGGTGGACATGAGGTTGGATTGGCGAGGTGCGCCGACGGGGATGCATGCGTCTCCGGCTACCCATTGGAAACATGGACACAGACAGAGGCTTGTCGCACTGACAAACGCCTTCGAGGGTAACGTGACCGTGTTGAGCGTACCCGACGATGGGGAAACGGTTCCCGTCGGGAATACCATCCCCCTTGCCCAAGTCAATTCGGCGTGGATGGACATTGCGTTCGCAGGCAAACCAGATAAATGCCACCCTGAAGTATGCGAGGAGATGAAGGAAATATGGGGATTTAAGAGTATACAGAAACGGGAGGAGGAGGGGCAGTACAAGTTCATATTCGACGTGCGTTGCCAGCTGTTCTGTGCGGCGAGGCGGATTGCTGACGCCGGTTGAATGTCAGATTGACGGAAATGGGTGGTCGGGACGGTTTAAACGTCTGATGACGGGCAACGCGCTCATCTTCAAGGCCACCATTTATCCAGAGTGGTGCGCATATGGCTCGGCTATTTCAGTGACCGCGATTTGCTGACTGTTGAGCCAGGTTCACGTCGCGCATTGCGCCTTGGGTCCATTATGTCCCCATCCAGGTTTCATATTCGGACTTGTACGACGTGGTGGCATTTTTCCGTGCTCGTGATGAACTGGCCGCAAAGATTGCAAAGGCAGGGCGGGATTGGAGTCGGCGATTCTGGAGGAAAGAGGACATGGCAGCCTACCTATACCGGTATGTGGCGGGTTGTCCTCAGTGAATCGAGCGGCACTGAAGTAACTCTAGACTGTTGCTGGAGTATGCCCGAGTGTCGAGTCTTGATAGGGCGTCAATGGATTACGTTGGTCGATCTGAGTAATTACGTATTGAAAGTGGTAGATTTGCGAACTAGTACGATCCAAGACACGTTGATGGCTTTCTTCTTCCAATATGCCAGATCTCATTTTGTTGAGGCCCAGTCTGATTGTTTCAATGTGCGTGTTCGTATTGAGCCACGACTGAGCTTCCTGAACTTGGGCATGTTCAAATCCTGTTCCACCTCACTTGTAGATCAGGGTGGCCTCTTGGATAGTGTGTCGCGTGATGACCGGGTTGATCAGAGGTTTGTCGTGAGTATGACAGCTGGCTCGTCTTGCGGGCACTTAGTGCTTGGTAGGCCAGGCATTTGGTCAGAGCAGACAGCTTGATGCCCTTTACTTGCAAGTTTGCGGGGATCGAGCGGTCAATGTCACGGCCTTCATTTGCTAGTTGGTCTGCTTGTTCGTTTCCAAGCGTCTCGGCCGGGTTCGATTCTCAAGGTGCTATATTTTACTGTGGTCGTTGAACAAGCCTTATAAGGCCGTCTCGAGTTTGACCAACTGATAATAAATCTGTTCATGCGAGAAGAGGGATGCTCAGCGTGCACGTCCTACGAAGACACAGGGTGGCCGTGGATGTCGGGAGGATGAGGCCCGTGTGATGTTCGCTCAAGGCCCAGGTGGCGTCAAGGGCAAGGCCCCACAAGCCAGGTCTATGAAGTGTTGCTACTTACATAGCAACTTGAATGGGTCAGTAAGACTGTCGGAGTTCGAAAAGGGTGTGGGCACAAGGCCCAGGCCTAGGTACGGCTAGTTTCCACAGCTCGCTCAGATCTCAGGCCCCAAGGGCCCTCTCGTGACTCCCAGTGCACTTTTGCGATGCCCCCATGGCGGTACATACCGATATGGGATCGCTTTTTGCTAACCGTAAAGGATTCGATAGGCGAAGTTTTATCCGGAATCTGGAAAAACCCTGACGACCTCCCGAAAAATCTGGTACCCAACAACATGCGATATTCGAACGTCTTGAATGGGATGGATCACCCCCTCCTTCACGTCATATTTCTGGGATTCGTCTGTTTCATGTGTTCCAGCGTGTTCAATGCATTCACTGTCTCGGTGGAGGTGATCAAGCCGACCAAGCAAACACTGCACTCTAAATCTATGTTACTTTACTTTCTTTTCTGGGTGTCTCAGAGGTTCCACACTCGACCTTGGGTTCAACGGAGTATTCGACGACTCATGCAAGGCACGACCAACAATATCTTAGGGCCACGGTTGAGGCACATTTTGGAAACATCCCTGACATGGGCCACTCGTTATCTATTGCCTCCTTGTACGTTTTTTTTAATAAAAAAGTTTACATCGAAGACTCATCGGTGATGGCGTTTAGAGTCGTCCATATTCACCCAAATGCAGGCGCATTCGTTGTCGCTTCCGGTGCTATCCTTAGAAGTTGCGCAGCAAAACGTTCACCAAGTTGGCCGCGTACAAGTCGATTTCTATAGTCCTTGCTGCTATCATATCGACACGTGGACAGACACATTCGGTCCATCCCTGATTCATCGCCATTGCCGAACACAATGTGGGCGGAGATATGTGCCTTTTGCCAGGGGGCCTGCATTTGGATACGGTCAATACACTGCCAACAACGACTTCAACTTCCCGGTGCCTTCTTCCCCTCCCAAGAGTTGTCCGTGGGTTAACTCCAACTTTTGCCAAGATCTCTTGCACGACCGTCCATGTTGGTCCGCTGGACAAGCCGGAGCGGTATCACCATCCAAAAATTCCTGGCTGTAGTTCTACTGGTTTCGGTGCTCGTCGTCTTCATCGGCATCTTCACCATACCGCGTTCTTTGTACCTCCAACACATCTCCAACGACGCCTTCGCGAAACATAGACTCACTCCAGATGGACTTCTCGTCGTGAATCCGGACGCTCCCCATCCCATCTTCCAGCTCATCCACGATGCCGAGGCAGCATGGGAAGCAAAATGTGCCCGAGCAAGCACATCGCTTGACCAAGCCGTCGCGGAGTATAAACGACGCTACCGTCGGGCCCCGCCGCTCGGATTCGACAAATGGTGCGTGTTATGTTTGAATCATGTCGCAGACATTCTCATCCGTGGTCGACGAATGTTCGGTAGGTGGGAATATGTCGTCAAGCACAACGTGCAGCTGCCCGACGAGTATGACGAAATATTCGAGGACATTGAACCATTCTGGGGAATCGATCCCAAGGAATTGGAACGCACACAAGAAGAACTTGAGACCACGCGTAATATTGTGACTTTTCAGAAAACAGGCATGCACGCACGGCTCGAGGTTGTTCACTCAACCCTAGACCTCGCCAGCTTGCAAGACAGGATCGACGATACTCTCCTGCTTATCCATGAGTTCGACCTGGATTTACCCCCGATACGTTTTTCACTATCTCCACTTGATGAACCCCATAAATTATCAGATTGGAGAATAAAGACCTTGGCCCTCGAAGCGGCTGCCAACAGAACGAGTATGTTTGCTCCACTTTTTTATTGCCTCTGCTGATGCGTCGTGTGGTTTCTGCTGCAGCACTCACCAATGCCGACCTGCCTCCTGCAATCAAATACGAGCGCAGTTGGCTCTATGCATGTCCCCCTGACTCGCCCGCTAATCTGAATCCGCCCGTACTTCCTCCCCTCTCTGTCCCGGCACCCCTCCCGGCACAGTCTCCCAAAACATTTATTACCTCACACAGGGAGACAATGAACCCCTGTGTGTACCCCTGGCTATTCAACAACCATGGTCAATTCCTCTCCGACCCTACAGGACCAATCCCAGAGAAAACGCTCGTGCCGGCATTTTCACTTTGTCCGACGTTGCTTCACGATGAAATTCGTGTTCCCGTGATTTATGGTTGGGATTATGAGGCACCGCAATATGAGAACGGAGCATACAAGGAAGATCTCCCGTGGGAAAGCAAGGTGGACATGAGGTTAGATTGGAGAGGCACGCCGACGGGGATGCATGCGTCGCCAGGCTCCCATTGGAAATATGCACAACGGCAAAGACTTGTCACGCTTACAAACGCGCTCGAGGGCAACGTGACCGTGTTGAGCGTACTCGACGATGGGGAAACGATTCCTGTCGGGAATACTATCCCCCTCGCCCAAGTCAATCCAGCGTGGATGGACATTGCGTTCGCAGGCAGACCAGATAAATGCGACCCTGAAATATGCGAGGAGATGAAGGAAATGTGGGGATTTAAGACTACACAGAAACGGGAGGAGGAAGGGCAGTACAAGTTCATATTCGACGTGCGTTGTCAACTGTTCTGTGCGGCGAGGCGGATTGCTGACGCCGGTTGAATGTCAGATTGACGGAAATGGGTGGTCGGGACGGTTTAAACGTCTGATGACGGGCAACGCGCTCATCTTCAAGGCCACCATTTATCCAGAGTGGTGCGCATATGGCTCGGCTATTTCAGTGACCGCGATTTGCTGACTGTTGAGCCAGGTTCACGTCGCGCATCGCGCCTTGGGTCCATTATGTCCCCATCCAGGTTTCATATTCGGACTTGTACGACGTGGTGGCATTTTTCCGTGCTCGTGATGAACTGGCCGCAAAGATTGCAAAGGCAGGGCGGGATTGGAGTCGGCGATTCTGGAGGAAAGAGGACATGATAGCCTACCTATATCGGTAAGTGGTGGGTTGTCTTTGGCGAATTGAGCGACACTGAAGTAACTCTAGATTGCTGTTGGAGTATGCCCGGGTATCGAGTCTTGATAGAGTGTGGATGGATTATGTTGGTTGATCTGAGCCAATGCTTGTTAGAAGGGATAGGTTTGCGAACCACGATTCAAGATACGTGGAGATGGTTTTTTGTTCCAAATGGATTTCATCTAGTTGAGGCTCAGCCTGGTATTTCAATGTGTGTTTGTATAAGCTACGTCTGCAGTTCGGACATGTTTAAACTAGCCTAAGAGTACGACGTTAGACCACTCGAGGGAAGCTTTGCGCAACTGTCAGATAGCCTGGCGCCGCGCGGCTGTGTCCCCTCCACCGGGCACCATTTGTTTGTTATGGCTATGCTCGGTTATGCTGATAAGCTCCACCCTGGTGGCACTTTCATAAAACACAAAGTAAACCATAAAAGTGGTCTAGAAAGTCTGCAAACCGAGATGATGCCGAACAAGCATCAGGAACAGGGCGAGTATCGCACAGGAAAGTCCGAGCCCGGTTCCCTGACAAGCCCCCGCTGTGTCAAAGGGAAGCTCACCAACTTCTCTCGCCTCTTCTGAGTCCTCTCGCCGGAGGGTTATCTGCGAGTAACCTCCTACCCATTCCCAGCACTGCTTGACGCATGTCACCCGAAGGGGTGAACTCGAGGTGGACCACATTTCGAAGATCACTTGCTTCCGTCTTGCTTGTCACAGTGCTCGTCATTTCCCTCGGTACCATCACTACACCATTATTTTCCCCCACCGACCAATTGCTTCTCA
>JBBPLE010000354.1:0-23486 GCA_038089675.1 Boletales sp. KT-2023b | reverse complement strand
CTGTTACGTTAGCCGTCATGAAGCCAATAGTTGCGGCAGCGAGTGCAATTGTGGATATATGACCAATGGCAATCACTGAAGACATGAAGATACTATGCTCAAATACGTGTGTACTTGAAAAATTAGTTTCAGTAAGTGCACCTGAGCAGAAGGAGTGGAATGGACTACGAACCCAAACACGGGAAGGGCATATCTGAAGAGGGTTTTGACCTCGTGCCAGAAGACAGACGACGAGGGATTGTTTCTCCGTAACGCGAGGTCTTCCGTGCAAGATGTCAGAGGAGTGAGCAAAGGCGTCGTCTCCGAGAGAGAGGAAGAATCTACGGAAGACATCCTTGCTTTTTCTTTGGGAACAATGTTGGAAGTGAAGGAGTTTATCGTGGATGGGGTAGAGGAATGTGGCGCGAGCTGTGGGTATTCGCCATCAAAGAGGTTCTCGTGGGGTAGAATGGCATCTTGCCCAGGGGGAGATGAAGGTACGTCGGATGGAATGGTGCTGGCCATCAGACACTTAGTGAAAGTGGCTGGGGAAGTGAATCTGAAGTCAGGGATTAAGGACTTTATATGTTTTTTTAGCGACGCATACGTATCTGAGTGACTCAGTGAGTCATGTGGGTCTTATCACGTAGTGGTCGGAGCGGAATCCAAGCTTATCTTGAGCTCGCCGCCATTCTGCCAATCTGTGAAAACACTGAAAAGTCATAGGATAAAGTACGCGGGAGACAATGATATGGACATGGCGTAACTTACTAAAGGCAAGCTTCTGCACACTTCAATAACGCCGGCGAACAAACCTCTGTCGATTGGTTCAAAGGACTCTACTAGGCTGGATCGAGTCAGAATGATTGCGGCGACCCAAATCAAGGCACATCGATGGATCATGGCAGCAATCGGGATTTCACGACGGTCCACCCTGACCGGCGACGACGATAGATCGCAACAGATACTTCTGTCACGGCATGTCGGTGAAAGGGTGCTCGACTGTATGGGAACGCGGGGCGATCGGACAGGTCATCATGTAGTAGGAGGTTACACTTCAGTGACTGCAACAATCCTTGTCGTTGCTCTGAATCACTGCGAATCGTCTCTCTTCCGATGGGCACCAGGAAGGGATGCACTCTGCACGTGTAGTCGTATAACCTGCGGACGTTGAAGGTGGATAAGGAGGGAATATTAAAATTGTTGCTGAGAGTATCCTAGTCCGTGTATCGTTATTAGAAGTCGTACTACTCCGCAGAAGTCTAGGGTCATACGTGCTCGTAGCAACTCTGAACAGGGCCGAGTCAGCGCGCAACTGCTCTAAATCCGAACTGACACCACTAAAGTCCCCCAATTATGAAATAGATCACGGACCGCAGTCATCCAGGCATCCATCACAGCAATGGGCGCTCGGATACATACATAGATCACTCACTTGGGGACTACGCGCAAAGCAAACGCCATCACGTGATGATCCCCTCCTACATTGTTCGCTACTTGCACTTCGCTCATATTCGCCACATTCAAACGAATAGCGCGTCACAATGAAGACAATATTAACCGACGACGACGGCTCTGAATGGCCGATGGAAATTATCGATGACGACCGTGTCAATCCACCCACAAAGCCTGTCAAACAAACACCTCCAACAACCTCAGGCTCCCCGTATACCCAGGATGAGTATGTTCCGTCCGTACTTTATCTATCAAACGACATACCTCTCTAGAATCCACCCGTTACTTCTCAACGACTTCTCGATAACGGTCACTGGAACCCATTCGACTGGCCAAGAAAAAGCAAAGCGCGTCGATTTCGTTACACACCAAACACAATGTTCCACCAAACTGCCAACGGTTTTGAGCCAAGTGAACCACCGAGTCCCTATCACAAACCACGTCAAAGCCGAAACACGTCAGCCAAGAATGTATCCAATTCCAATGCTTCATGTTGAGTGAGTACAATTTTCCAGAAATGGAGAGAAAGACAAAAACTGAACCTTTGTCAAGTGAGCAGGTTCATCATCACAAAAAACAGCATTCCCTTGAGGTAACCCCACTCACCAGGGCCACATCATCAAGTTCGTCGACACAGAGCAGCTCAGCCAAAATTGATGAAGGAGAATCGTCCCTTCCCGTATATTCCTTCATGGAATATGACAACCCGCCAGCCGTAATGTACACCAAGTCTGAAAGCGAAGCAGATAGTCTCGTGCAGACCTTGAGTGGGTGAGGCGTTGTTCCGCGTCTGACATTTCAATTTCCGGGCTGAGTTTCTCTACAGACCTCTTGGTTTTGATCTCGAGTGGCGCGTCATGTGGCATCCAGGTGCACAAGAAAGGCGGACAGCTCTGGTGCAACTATGCGACCACCGCACGATTCTACTCATTCAAGTCAGCAGTATGAAACGTGCGTGTTTCATGTATCCTCCAGCTCTCCAGCTATTGGGTACTAGCGTTTAATTGCAGGATTCCCCAAAAAACTTGTGGTTCGTCGTCATACATTCCACCGGGTCACTTCTAAGTCTGAATACACTAATAGGATATCATTGAGTCAGCAGACATCATGAAAACTGGTGCCAACATCCTCAGTGTGTTTTAACATCGAATGATCAGATCCCTCCTCACGACATCCCTGTTAGACGACGGTGAAAAACTTTACCGGGATTTTGGGATTCGAGCCAAGGGGCTCGTCGAGCTCGGCGCTTTCGCTACCAGAGCCGATGACATGTTTAGCACCGTCTATAATCGGGAAATCGTCAGCCTCGCCAAGATGGTGGTCATGTACCTCGGCAGGACACTCCTCAAAGGTAAAGTGCGTGTTTCGAATTGGGAAGCTAACCTTTCGCAAAACATGGTTGAATGTGAGGCCGTATGTTGCCTGGTGCATGAAGTCCGGGTCACTGACACGTCTCCACATTCTCCAGACGCAGCAAACGATTGCCATTGTGCACTCATGGTATATGATAAAATACAGGAGATTGCTGAAAGAGACGGCAAAAGACTTGACTTACCGACGTACTCATGCCAAGTCAATCCGCGCCCCATGAAACCAAACTCGAAGTCGCAACCAAATTTTCCACAGAATGTTACCAGGCCAACAGGACCGACCATACCAAGCTACTGTATTCCTGAACCGCCACGACCCCAACAGCTGCGTGCATACAAGCTATGGCATGTAGACAAGATGCCGCTTAATGAAATGTGCTTGAAACTCCGGATGGGTGACAGAGTTGAGCCGCTGAAAGAGGGCACGGTCATGTAAGCCCCTCCTTGATATCCCGACCGCGTTCTGACGTTCGTGCTTGGATAACGACTGTTCAGATCGTATGTCGTTGGTGCCTTACAGGCAGATCCTCGACTGCCGTTCGACATGAACGATCTCAAGGCGCTCGTGCACATGGAGGCCAGCAGTTGGCAGCGACACCGACAATGGATTGCATCGCGCGAGTGATGCGGAGCCATATCTTTATTCGGTACATAACCTGGGTTATTATATCCTCTTGTTTGCAGTATTGGTATATTTACCCGATCTAACTGTCTTTCTTTTTTTTTTTGCTTCACGACAATTGATCCCACTCAGTTGAATTCCTAGTGTTTTTCATGATGTGCTCGTACACAACGAAATTCAATGCCGCGTGCGGGTTCTGCCCATAAACCATGGAGGAATGGTTGTTGTGCATCCCCATGGTTTACGTAAGGCGCCGATCATCTCACGATGACTTCCCTGTCCCAGAATCTGACGGCGCGACCAGCCTGTGAGTACTTTTTGTGGATGTTCGGCCTCGCCTGACCTGCAAATTTACTACTATTACGCCTGAGTTAAAACAGATCTCCGTTTGCGGTGACACCGTACCAGGACTGACGAGGACGCCGCCGGGCCCGCGTTCGGTGGATGGCGGAAGGCTGACACAAGTATACGGGACATACCTCTCAGCTAAATTCGTGTGTACCTCGTTCTTTCTTCCATGACCACTTGGACTTCCCTGGGATACCGCTAGCGACTGGCCATGATATGCACGCCAGACACATGGCACGCGTATTCCACTCAGAGATCTGGCCGCTAGAGACTATATGACGTGTCTAAACCAACTATCGCTCATTGAACCAGGGGCCAGTTTACCAAGGGTTAATAAACACCATCTCTTGGGCCTTTTTGATTTGGTCACCATTAGCTTGGATCATCGCCGTCGGGGAATATCAGGCAGATTGATCCCAAGACACTCGTGGCTTGGAAGCGAGCCTAGCAGAGATAGACATATCGTTCAATGCTTGTGACATAATTATTCATGGAATACGCAGATTCTGAAGGTGTCGGTGATTGGAGCATTTCATTCTATGTAACTTGTCCATTAACATACATACACAATCTACCCCTGCGTTTTCAACACGGTCACTGCGATCAAGCGATGCGCTGGTACAGGCAAGCTTGGGCAAATCATCAGTGGTCCGGTTTGGTGTTCATACCACGGCCGGGGGTGGGGCCCATAAAGCAACCCCAACCCTACATTTCAAGAATGCCACTAACAATGTTACGGCCATGGCACCCGGTATAGGCAATAATCACTGCGATTAGTGACGCCCCTGCCTGTATTTTGCCCAGTTGTTCGACGGGCCGCGTGACTCGCCATGCCCACCATACATACCCAAAAAGAGAGGGGAACGAACAAAGAGAACCAAAGGATTTCACAGCTTTCAAAAAGGAGGAATAAATCGAAATATGAATACAGCAGAAAAAAATGTTGAAGTGAAGACGTATCACACCCGTGACACGATCATTATCGCGCACGGGTCCACCACAGAAAGACTTGGTGTGTGCGATTGCAACTGCGATTGCAGCCGCGATGGAGATGAGGCCAGCGACGGTGGTGGAGACGATGAGGGACATGGGAAGTCAAATTGTGATGGTGGGTGGATCCCGAAGTCGTCCACCGAACTCGCGGCGATGTTGGGGCAGTCGTACTATTAGCCACGTAGGAGGGAAAACGTGAGTCGAATCCGATGAACCTATGGGCGCCAAGCAGACTCACCTTGTCGTTGTCGACCAAGTCACGCAGCAAGAGACGTGAGTTGAGGCTGCCAGACAGGATCAGTGCTAAGTTGTCACAGAGGTATGGCGGAACGATGGTGCTCACACACCCAGGAATGAATTTAGATAACCTGACAAGATATGCGTAGAAACATTTGCAAAAGAAAACGCGAGAAAACATACAATGGCTCATAAGAATATAAGGTATGAGGAACGCGCCATTGGATGGGCACACCAAAAACTAGCGCGGCATTCTGTATGTCAAAACCGATTGACGCATTAGTGCGAGGTCGTACCAGTACGAGAAAGATGGTAACGTCGATGCTAAAGGGAAAGACTTGAGGTCAAGGCACACAAGCTTGATGACAAAGTAAGGTACCTTGTCAGCAGACCAACATTGACGACAAGGATCGTTAATCTCGTGATTAGACCCCCCAGTCTATCCTCTCGTTTTCAATATTACTTACCCGGTCAGAGACAAGACTTACCGTCCAATTGCAGTTCTCGACTTGTGGAACAAGTACGCCTGTGAGCCAGCGATCAAAAGATCACATGCTATCGAGGAGAGGTAAAACATCAGTGCGGAGAGCTTAGCAAATGCGTGGGATTACGTATAACGATAATTGATTTCATGAGTTGAGGCACAATACCGGATAAAAGTTGACTGACATTGGTTCCGTGGGTGCTTTCCCATTCTGGAGTTGTCACGCTATCGTTGTGTCTCGATCAACAGGAGGCGACGAGATGCACGCCAGCGACGCACGTCTCTGCCAACATAGCTAGATAGTGATTGTGAAGATTGATAGACGTCCAAGGTCGTAGGAGGCATACCTCCGCCAAAGCCTAGACCAAAATCAAGTAAGCATGCCTGAATAGCTCCGAGAAACGAAGACTGGCCTAGTGCAATGAATGCCAATACGACCTAATGTGATCAAACTCGAGATTTCGTGGAGGGCAGGATCAAAGTGCCACTTACGATCGGAATGGTCAACCATCGATTACAAAAACTCACTAGAGGCACGAGGTAAGATCGAATGCCTACTCGCTCGACTGAACAAGTACTGACACCTCCAAATACGGTGTGCATATGTCCTAATGGAGAAAAGAGGCCAAGATCATTGCAACAGATCAACGGAGTCAAACTCACGCACAATTGCACCCCAAATGCGATCACAGACTGGCCGCATCAGAGTTATTGCCGAGTGAGTGATATCTAAGGAAGGTGTCTTACAGAGATGCCCATGGATGCCTGGAGATAAGCTCAAAGGGGGATAGATACGTATGGACGCGAAGTATATGCGTACCTCGAATGGGCTGTGTCGAATGACAAGGTCAAAATCGGTGAATGACGCGGGAGGGAATAATCTTACGCTGTGACATAACCCGACATAACGATGTCTCCTGCCCAGACGATCGTATATTGATATATCGATGCGGATACGAGCACAATCTGAGCCGTGCCAAGAGTGCTGGTAGTGGGACAATGAGTTTGCCTACACGTTGATGAGGATGGTTTACCTCAGGAATGCAACCTAGAGAGGCGCAGTGTGAGTTGAAGAGATGTCGGAGAGGTGGAGTGCACTGACGAGAATCTTTGTGTGGCAGTTGTCTTTAGGGAAAGAGTGAAAATAGTACCACGTTTGTGCCATAGTGAGGCCATACAACCTATGTGGGACGGCTAATGTGACGGATTGTGAGACTCAAGGAGAGTGGGCGCATACAGGCTACAGAGGATGACACCTAATAGGACAGATCAAGGCTCGTCGTCGGTGTCACACGACAGAACATACCGAGAAAATGGGATCCGATGAGAGGGATGATGCGGAACATGGTGGTGGTGGGAAGAGAGAGAGGGGGGGAAGGAACCGAGGGGAAGTTTAGTTGGGGATGCTACTACTTACGTGCCGCGCTCTACGGAGCAGCTTCGAGGACGATTATCGAAGAACGAACAAAACCACCGCAGATCCCTGTAAAATAAAATAAAACGCAGGTCTAAAAAGAACAAGGGGCATGCCTGTTGAACGTGCGATCGTGAGCTCGTTCGTGTCATTAATGTACATTCAAGCTTCGCCGCACGTAGAAGGGAAGCCGTCTACGCACGTCGTGAACGAATCCGCCTGTTGGGCATTTCATTTCCAGACGCGTTTCGGAGTTGTTGCGGTTACATAAAGTAAGCCACTGACTGAGTACTTCCTGTGCGCTCCGCCCATCATGCCTCCAGACTATCTGTATCGCAAGTATATCGATCTCATCCGTAATGCATCCAACAAGTATGTCAACTGGGATCCACTTTACGAAGTCGCGGTCGGTTTCTTTCTCGCTATTTCTCAGAGCGCGATTGAACTGGACTGCCAGGTCGGTTCATATGGCATAATCGACAGCGAGACGGGATTGTTGAAGATCGAGGGCAATATTTATGACCCCAAGTTCAAAGAGGAGTTGGACCTCGACAACATCCAAATCAATATGGCCGACTTTCAACCACAAGAAGGATCGATCGAGGACGATCTCATCATCAACACCCGTGGTGCTAAGCGCCAGGACTTGGACAAGGACAAGGAGACGTTAGTGTCCTGTTTTACGTCTCATTTGAATCCCACCACACAGTCACAGGGAGGTACCTGGGCTCGCTGATGCATCCATCAAAGGAAAATGGGTATTCAACCCGCGCGATAAGCGTGATGCAATTCTGATCATGCACAAACCTCGCCAAATTTCCATTCCTCCGAACGTGGTACTCGAACGTCTCTTCCTAGTCGACGCGCTCGTCGATAAAGTGCTCGTCACAAGCAAATATGTCTGCTCTGCGTACTCCATGTACCTTTCAGAAAAGAGTGCGGTCCCTTGTTTGTTCTCCTTCACATTGTACGCTCTGCTAAGGCAGCCACTGATCCAGCGACTGCCTCCACATCAAACAATTCAGTTTCTATCGCTCTTCTCTCCCAGCCGTCAACCACTGGCGATTCCGAGAACACTACGGATGCCAGCGGTGGTTTGACTTGGTGGACCGATACCACTACGGGCATCTTTCGCAATGGAATTGATGGAGAAGGCAAATACGTATTTACGCCTCTTTCTGTCATGAAGCGTCCCATCAAACGAATCAGGAGACACTTCAGAGACAAAATTCGACCAGAGCCAACGGGCGATGAGTTGTTAGTCAATTTCTTTTTGCGTGTACGTTAAAATCCTGCTTTGTTCACATTCCTGCACCAGCTGGTACTTTGAATCCGCACCCTGGGACCCTCTTGATGAAGAGGGTGTAGAGGATCCTCTCTGTCCCGGTCCGGTGAGTTGAACCTCAACCTTGCCGTCGACTTCTCACACATGGTACCGCAGGATGAACAGAGAGTTGACCCATTTGCACAAGTCTTCGAAGCAGCAAGGAGGAGGAATGACCCTCTTTTGCCTCGCAGTGAACGTCGCCCCCCTGCCCCCCCGAGCGACGACGACGAATTTTGATGCCCCTCTGATTTCGTGATCCAGTTCATCTTGGTGTACAGCAGACGTGGAGTACCGTGTACCATGCAACACATAGTCCGTATATGTTCCACTAACAATTTTTACTTTTGAATATGTGTCCTCGTCTGTAGACTGTAAAATGTCATGACAAGTCACTACGCCCTAGCTGATGCGGGTCAGGTCTGTCCAGTGCGAACATCAGTTGTGGTGAATCGTCGAATTTCAGTTTTGTCTCAATTCACAATCGAGCTTAAGCTGTTCCAAGCTCTCTTCTTGGTTTCCTCGATCATGTGCGGTTACCTTGGATTCGTTACGGCCCCTCCTTTCCAAGTATATGATGACGTTATCATAGCACCGTTACAGTATGTTTATAGGCAGTTGACCTTTCATGTCGAATTCCACGGATATCTTTCAAAACATTTTCTCTACACCGGAGGCGGCCTCCATCTGGTCAGACCGAACCCGTACTGCCAACTACCTTCATTTCGAAGGCTGTCTTGCACGCGTACAGGGGGTTCTCGGTATCATCCCTGACAAAGCTGCTGTTGAAATCGACGCCTTTTGCGCCCAGGTTGACAACATTGATTTCGAAGAGCTCAAACGAGAAACAGAAAAGATCGGCTATCCAGTTTTGGGATTGGTAAAGCAGATCGTGCGCGGGGTCAACATGAGACACCAGGGCCTCGGAGAGTGGGCGCATTACGGTGCAACGACACAGGTGATGCCGCCTTTGACACCCCATGGCGGAATACTAAACGGATTCGATAGGACGTGACAGATACCGCAACTGTCCTTCAGTTGGCATCGACGCTCGAGATCGTGGCAGCGTCGCTGGAAGTTATCACCAAGGGGCTCGGTGCGCTTGCGAAACGTCACGCCGCCACGCCCATGGCTGCCCGTAGCAACCTCCAACAAGCTGTCCCGATGACCCTGGGCTTCAAACTGGCCCGTCTGCTCGCAACCTTTCAACGCCACCGACAGCGTCTCGAGCAGCTCAAGGAACGAGCGCTCGTGCTCGAGTTCGGGGGTGCGGCTGGCACACTCGCCTCCCTCCCCGCCAACAAAGCGCTCCAGTGCCAGCAAGCACTCGCAGAGCGTCTCGGACTCTCGGTTCCCGAGATCGCCTGGCACACGGAGCGTGATCGCATTGCAGAAGCGGGGGGGTACTTTGCGCTCCTCACTGGGACGTGTGCCAAGTTTGCAACGGACGTCAAGCTGTTGATGCAGACGGAAGTGGGCGAGCTCTCAGAACCATTCCACGAGCACCGTGGATCGTCCTCGACCATGCCACAAAAGCGGAACCCAATCTCTTGTGCGTATATCACGGCCATGGCTGCCGGTGTACGTGCGCAGAACGGTGTGCTGCACGAGGCGATGGTGGCAGACCACGAGCGTTCCACCGGACCATGGGAAATTGAATGGATGGCGCTACCCGAAATTTCCAAGTTGACATGTGCCACGTTGAAACACACTGCCGACCTTGTTGCCGGATTGGAAGTGCACCCCAGAGCGATGGAAAATAACTTGGCGCTGACGCAAGGCCGAATAGTTTCGGAGGCAGTGATGATGGCTCTCGCGGACAAGATGGGACGGCAGGCGGCCCATGACCACGTGTATCATCTTTGCAGGGAAAGTCAACAGGAAGGTGTGCCGTTGCTTGGTCTGTTGTGTGCGAACGATGAGGTGGCTTCGGTAGGGTTCGGAAGGGAGGAGTTGTGTCGGTTATGCGAACCTCGCAATTACCTGGGACTATCGATCGAGATGGTCGAGCGTGTTGTCGGACATGACGTGTAAAGTGGCGAGCCTGACCAAAAGGAATTTTCCAATTGAACTAGCATCACCGTGACACGCGATGTTCGCCCGATGTCAATATTTCCTGTAACCCGGGCCCGCTCCACTCGAAGTCGGATTGGAGGGTGGTCACTGTCCGCGGGGATTTACGGTGTGTCAATTCTCCCGCGTGTTTCGGCGTTGTAGCTGCGTCGCAAAAGACCGTTCTTGAATGTTTCAACATTCGGAAAAGTTGAGACGAGATCCATGACTGGACGTCGGAGGACCAGCCGCGTTTGTGCAGTCAACACACGGACGGTTCGAATAGTCCGACCTTGTTTCGGGCAAGATCGAGATGCATGGAACACTCGGATATCTTCGAATCGCTGTAGTACTACTCTGGGCGTCGGTCGGATCGAGTTGAAAATGACAGTCTGCGAGTGAGCCGTATGGCGTCGCATGAAGCGAAAAATAAGTCAGGACCGGGTCAGCTTACATACTAAACTGAGTTCCCTATGCAGAGGTTGGGTCTCTCGTCTCCGACCACGACAGTCTACAGTGGGTCATTTCGCCATGACTATCTACCTGTACCGCAAGTATGTCGATCTTATCCGTGAAGCGTCCAACAACTATGCAAACTGGGATCCCCACCATGAAGTCATAGTTAGCTTCTTAATCGCGATGTCTGCGATCTACAACGACTGAATCGATCGCCAGGTTGGCTCGTATGGCTCAATCGACCCCGAGTCGACTGTGCTGAATGTAAAGGGCAACGTTTATGACCCCGAATTCAAGCGAGAGTTGGACTTGGACAACGTCCAGATCGACTTGGCCGACTCGGACTTTCAGCCTCAACTAGGGCCGATCGAGAACGACATCATCATCACCACCCGCGGCGCTAAACGCAAGGACTGGGATGCGAGCAAGGAAGCGTGCGTGTCTGTCTCACATATCGTCGACTTTGACCTCACCAAGTCCATCGAACGAACCACAGCGAGGTCCCTGGTCTCGCCAACGCGCTTATCAAAGGGAAATGGGTGTTTGAACGGCGCGATAGGCGCGATGCCATCTTGATCATGCACAAACCTCGCCGAGTCTCTTTCCTGCCCGACAAAGTGCTCGGACACCTCTTTCTGGTGGACGAGCTCATCGAGAAGGCGCTCGTCACAAGCAAGTATGTCTGCTCTGCGTATTCCATGTACCTCTCAGAAAAGTGTACGATTCGATGGTTTCCTCCTTGTCCGCTCCGTTGACAACCGTGCAGCGCCCGACAGAACCAGCAACGCAGTATCTATCGCTCTTATGCCGACGGCGAGCGGTCTGGCCTGGTGGATCGATTCCTCCGCAGGTGTCTTCCGCAATGGGATCGACGAAACAGGCAATCAAACATTTACACCCCTCTCTGTCATGCAACGCCCCATCAAACGCATCAGGAGAACCTTTGTGGGTAAAATTGAACCCGAGCCGGAGGGCGACGAGCTGTCAGTAATTCCTTTGACGTGGAGGCACCATTCGGCTCACATTCCACGCTAGATGGTACTATGAGTCCCCACCTTGGGAGCCTCTTGACGAGGACGGTGAAGAAGACCCTCTTGAGCCGGTGAGCTGGGTTCAATCCGATTCTATCTGCTTCTCACCCCCCGGGCCTGGCCCGTGGCATTTCAGGAGGTTTTTGGAGTCGATCCGTTTGAGCATGTCTACGAAGAAGCAAGGAAGAGGGGCGATCCTCGCCTGCCTCGTAGCGAGCGTCGTCCTCCTAAACCTTCGACCGACGACGAACTTGAATGATGCTTTACATACGTTATTTTGCGGGCTTTTCTATCTTGTAAAGTATTGTGTACGGAATGGTTGGTATGCCCTCCTGAGATGTGAATGTAATGTATGAAGAACGAAACGAGATCTTTTAAAAACGTCGTCCAACCCATGATTCAACTAAATCGACGATTGAAATAAACACGGTGCAACGATGTGACGCAGTCTCAGCCGAGCACAGTAGCGCCAACACATCTATTCAACGATTCACACCACCAGATACCCATCCTTCACCAACCCCTCCAAGAAACCACTCACCGCCACCCCTCCCTCTCCTTCCGTACTCCCCCTCACAAACCGAACCAAGACACCCTTGTCAATTCCACCCAGCGCCCGCCCCAAAAACGCGCGCACGTCGTTCACATACCCCACCGGATCGACAGGCACACTCTCCGCTGCTGCCAACCTTGAATACGCTGCTTGATATCCTGCCGTTTGTTCCTCGTAGTCGATCTCGGTCAACCCCGTCGTCGTCGTTGAGGCGGCGTCGCCCGTGCCACCGAAGAACTGCGACTCGCTGAATAGCTTGACGAGAGCCGTAAATACCGCGGCCCTGTCGCATGGGCGAGTGGGTAATCACTCCAGGACATAGACCGCGAGACGTACCAACTCCTCGATGCAGGCTCGCTCACCATCAACCTGCTCTCTGTCAACAACCGTGTCAACCCGACCGCCACCACCTTGCGATCCTTGTGCGGCATCTTGGGTACCTGCGGTGTCACGAATCCCGTCAAAATTTGTGACCACAATCTAGAGCGCGTCAGCACGACGCGAACGGATCCTCAGGTATGCACGCACTGAGGTTGGATCTCCTCGATCGTCGATACAACATAATCAGGACCCATTCCCGCGACATCGATCGCCATCGTCAACAATAGGAAGTACGTGAAATGATACACGTATTTGTCCGTTTTGCTCGTTTGCATCCTTGTCAGCAAGGTCATCATCAACGGGCGCATATATTGCTTGAGTTGTATTCTGTCCGTGTGAGCGTGAATGAGTGAGCGGGACGAACATGAAACGAAACAGATCCAGAAACGCACGGATCCACGCTGCGCACAACCCCCGCTAGCAATTCGAAACCCCAGCCATCGTTCAGCTTACTCGGCACCAACCGCTGCTGTACAATCGCCAACACGCCCTCAACCTGGCCTGTCTTGACCATCTCTTGTGCATCCCTTTCCAAGAATGCGCGCAACAGCTTGACGAGTCCCGGGATGCTCCCCTTTTGTTGCCAGCACGCAGGGGTGAGCAAAAAGGGCAGTAGTGCACGGTACTCTGTTGGAACGCCCGTCGAGTGCAACGAGAGCATTTGCGCGAGGATCTGAAAGACGTAGGGAATGTACTCTGATAATGTTGAAAAGGGGAAGTATGGCAACGTCCGTGTAACGTACGATCTATGTCTTGTTGCAAAATGATCGTAAACGGGCCAAAGAGTGCTTGTTCAAACGTCGGTAAGGTCGACGAGTTTCCTTGTACGACGAACCTGTCAGTCCATTAGTGCCAATATGCTTAAATCGTTCACGGACACACCGCATCAACCCTGAGATGCTCTCAAAGATGTATTGATCAAAGTTGGGATTGCTCGGGTTCTTGGAAATGACGCCAAGGATGCTGACAAGCCGCTGGAGAGTCTGTTGGTACACGGGCATCAATGACTGACGTGCCGTCACAACCACACGCATCGCGCCTGGTCCATACGTTTGTCAGTAACGGTGTAAGTGGGGGGAAGTAGCATACATTTCATGAGATGGTCATTTTCGGCAACCTTTTCAGGCGTACCTGCGCCTTCGATCTTGGTAAGCACTGCATCCAACAGTTTGTCTGCGAAATCGTGCACGTCTGCTTGGGCGAACCTGTGAAGACGTGAATAGACGCGTGCAACGAGATGGCGGTGACGAACAGCAATTGCGACCCTTTTTTAATGTATAAAATTCTGTCGATAGTGATGGCAGCATAAGTGTATGCGACGTAATTGTCCGATGTGAGGTGTTTGATAAGAAGCAGTAGTACCGCAAGCAATTGTTCCTTTGTCAGCTGTGGGGCGCATCAATGGGAACGCAACGTAAAATGAGAAACGTGCACACCTGATTACGGAAGGTCAAGAGAAATCGGATGGCGTTGACCTGCAGGATCGGATGGACCGTCCCCTGCGCAGCCTGCAAATCCTCAAATACATGGTCCGAGAAAAACTTGACCACATCCACTTGAGCGTTGATCGACGTCACGCCGTGCTGTTTCCCACTGAGCTAGGCGCTAGCTCACATACGAGAGACCCACCTGGGTGGTCGATGCCTCTGTGGCGACTGCACTTAACAAATACACCGCGGAATCCTTGGCCTTCCAATTCGACTTCCTGTCGGCTGCATACTGCGCCAACCCGGTCTGAATCCACGTGCCCACGATCTCGGTCGACTCCGTGCGATAGCCACTACTCACGAGCGCCTGCAATACGTCTGCTGCTGCCTGTCGTCGTGTGCTGACTTCCCCGCCCACACCACCGGGACCACCGATGGCACCGCCAGATGGGAGGGAAAGATCAAGACGAATGAATTCAAGGGGGTCGTCTTCAAACTGTTCGAGTTCATGTTGACGGAGTGAGACGTTGGGTACGACGACGCCTTGTACAAGCGAGGATATGACGTCACGAGAAGCAAAGAGGGATTTGTAGTACCCTGAACGAATCGCGGTCGAGATGAACCGTAGAGCTTGGGAGACGAGCTATGTGGGTGATCAGGACAAGGGGACGAAAGAGTAGATGACACGTACGTTGTCGTCAGCAACGTTGGGAAGATTGTTGGAACCGATGAGCTGCCAGACAGTGTGGACAAATTGTTCGATTGCAGGGGATTTGGCAAGCTGATCTGGATAGAGTTTGATGTACAGCTAGCAATCGATGTCAGCAGACGCGTCTCGTGGCACGGACGGGATGGACCTCTGTGATTTCGAAAATGACGGTCTTGAGACGCGTCGGGAGGGATGGAGTGACGTCGTCGGGCTGAGGACGCGTTAGATGATGATGGTGGATGTGAGAACGCGATACACACGTCTTTGCGCAACTCAGGGGGATCCCAAGTCAAGAAGCGTTGAAGCCACCCGGTTGAGGGCGCAAAGAACTCGTCATGGGCGTCCTCGATTGCGGGTGGCAAGTCATGACAGGTAAAGTCGTAAAAGATGTCTGCCAACAAGATCTGAGCTTGAGCGATGACATCGATGTTGGGCGATGGCGGGGAAGCGAGAAGAAGGGTTGCGGAATTCCGGAAGAGGTTGAGGAAGGGGTCGATGAAGCGAGCGAGGACGAGGTTGATTTCGGTGTAGAGTTGGTCCGATCGGACTTGAGAACGCCAGTGACGAAAGATGGAATGTGCTGTTTCGAGCACGCCGAGGTTGACGTTGTAGTCGGAGGGGGAAAGGGAAAGGACGAGTTGCTGGAAGAAGGGTAAGAGAGAGGGGATGGAAAAGGATGGAACGCACGTCAACGAGATCGGGCCACTTTGAAGGAAAGTCGAGCTGTGCAATAAGAGCGACGGACTCTGCGATCTGGGCACGGATGCCTTTGTCTGCGGGAAGAGAGAGGACGATCATGGCGGATACGAGCTGGGAACGAAGGGAGGCCTTGTCCTGCTCTGGGAGGGGTGCGACATCCTGTGCTCGTGAGCGAGGATCGGAAGGGTTGTAAAGTGAAAAAGTACCTCCTCCCATCTGAGCTTTGCGATGTTTTTGAGATAGATGCCACCCGCGAGACGAACGGCGCGATCTTTGGCATTGTCAAGGATGAGTGCGAGTAAATGGGGGAGAAAACCGGGCTGAGTGGTGAACTGGTTTAGCTGTTGCTCGGCCTGTTTTCGAGATGCTGGGAGAAGGGAAGCACTGAGGAGGGAGGTGAGGTCGGACATGGAGAACGACAAGGATGGATTGTGGCTATGCTACTCGCAAGTAAGTAGTAGTAGTAGTACTACCAACCGAACGTGACGGACTCGGAATCGTGCGGCTCTCTCTGAAGCCGTCGTTGGCCTTCACGTTCTCGCTCGCGCACACGATACCGCTCGTGCTCGCTTGCATCGGACAGACGCACTCTCAGGCCCAAGGACGTGCCAGCGGGTGTCGGTGCGGCCCCTGTCTCTGCGAGGGCGCGGAGGAGGTCCGGGGAGGTGCAGATGGTGTCGGAGGTGGAGAGGGTGGAGAGGGTGTCCCTGATGCACGCGTCGGGGGAGTAGACGCTCGACACGGGACGGCGAGAGGGGCGGGTGTAGATGGAGGTCGTGCTCAGCGGGCGATACGCATTGGCGTACGAGCGGGCGGCCTCGATGCGATGGGCGGTGGAGTCGGCGAGACGGGGATCGCGAAAGGTGGATGAGAGGAGACGGGAAAGACGGGCCGGAGAGGGAAAGCTCGTAGAGGACGACTCGGAGAGGGTCGGAGAGGGCGGGATGTAGACCCGGTCCGGCACGCGGACCGGCGGGACGGGGAACTCGAACTCCGTGTCGGTCGGAGTGCAGACAGGGGTCGTCACCAGAACGAGCTTGCTCAAATGACGGTCGTACGAAAGCGGCGATCCGGACGACCCCAGTGGTGGCAGTACGGGTGTCACCCAAGATTCATCCGACAACCGTCGTTTCGTCCGCAGCGCATGGAAGCTCGGCCTGGTTCGACGTCGGCGTCGGATGACGAAGAACGCTATCGCAGCGAGGGCGATCGCGACGCCGACTACGGCCCCAACGGCGGCACCCCTGACCGTCTTCGACCGATGGGCGACAGGCACCGTCGCGTGTGGGTGCTGCGTCGGGGACGGATGCGGCGTCACCGGTATCTCGTACGGCGCGAGGATGGCCGCAGGGGGCGAGTCAGGCATCGGTATATTGTCAGGCAACGACCAGCAGTCGTCCTCGTCCTCACCCTCATCGTCATCATCCACGACGGGCACCGCAAGCGAAGAGGACAAAAGCCAAAAGAGTGTGGTAAACGAGCGTGATCGAGGCATTGTCTTGTGATTGTCCTTGTCCGTGTCCTGCCATCCCTCTGCATCCTCTTATAAGCTAATAATGAATGGGGTGGCTGACCATGAGCGCGACTGTCGCACGTGACTGATCACATGACCACCACTTCAAAAGACGGACTGGCTCGTTCAAGTTGTCCGGTTCTGCTAGTACAGAAATGAACCAACCCAAGACGCCTTCGCGGTTTCGCTCCCGCAGCGATGCCAAGACGCCCCTCACGCCGTCGATCGTCTCCCAGTTCGACGCCTTCTCGCTCGGTTCGCCCTTCAAACGGGCCGATGTCTCTAATCCGTTCATCGTTCGTTCTCGTCCTGTTTCTCCCGTAAAACGCACTACTGCCGTTCCTCCGATTCCCTCTTCTTCCAACGCAGGTGTCGTCAGGAAGGGCGGCATCGAGTCTCGTCTCAACGTCGTCTCCCATGATTATCGTCCTCCCCGTCACGAACTAAAACGTTCCCGCTCCACCCCCACAACCCGCGAACGCACCATATCTCATTCGTCTGATCGTTTTATTACTACACGCGAAGATCTTCCTTCCTCTCTCTCTTCCGGTGCAACCACCAATCCTTCTGATTCCTCCCCAGGTCATACCGCCCGTCTCGCCAACGCTGCCGGTGTACCCCTCAATAAACGTGTACTCGCTTACCACGAACAGCCCCCCGCCTCTTCCTCCTCTACCTTTCTCTCCACCCAGCGCACCCTAGCACGTCCCCTCTACGCCCGCGATGGCCTCCCCTCCTCCAACGGTACCTCATCCACAAAGTCTCGACGCGTCCCCACCACCCCAGAACGCGTCCTCGACGCACCAGGCATGGTCGACGACTTTTACCTCAACCTCGTTTCCTGGAGCGCAATCAACGTGGTCGGCGTCGCTCTCGGCGAAAGCACCTACCTTTGGGCTGCCGATACCGGCGTCGTCTCCCATCTCGGTGATGCCCCCGACGACACTTATGTCGCCTCCCTTGATTTTAGTGCCGACGGTGCCTACCTTGCCATTGGCCTTGGCACCGGTGCCGTCGAACTCTGGGACGCGGCCACTTCACAAAAATTGCGCACCATGGCACCTAGCTCTGACGCTACTAGCGCCGGCCAGGTCGCTAGCCTTGGTTGGTTCAACCACGTGTTGTCCTCGGGCCACTCGAATGGTTCCATCGTGCATCATGACGTCCGCGTACAAAGGCACGTCGTCGCGACCCTCCAGGGGCATACCGGTGAGGTCTGTGGTCTCCGCTGGAGTCCTGGCGGCCAGGTCCTCGCCAGCGGCGGCAATGACAATGTCGTCAACCTCTGGGATGGTCGTGGCGGTGACGTCGCCTCTGGCTCGCGCGGCGCACCGAAGTGGACGAAGCGCAACCACACCGCGGCGGTCAAAGCCCTCGCCTTTTCGTCCTGGTCACCCTTGCTCGCAAGTGGGGGCGGGACGTCTGACACGTGTATCCACATTTGGAACATCAACACTGGTGCAAGGTTGCACACGTATCATACCGGCGCCCAGGTCACCGGCGTGCATTGGAGTATGGATCGAAAAGAGTTGGTGAGCACGCATGGGTTTCCGGGCAATGCAATCATTGGGTGGGCGTATCCCCCTTCGACGTCGTCATCGTCTGGTACGAATGCAGCCACGGGTGCTACTGGTTCACGCGCGACGACTCCCGCACCGACGCCCACCCCCAAGCTCTTTGAGATTCGCGACGCACACGACTCCCGCGTGCTGTTTTCTGCGCTCTCGCCTAATGGTGAAGTGCTCGTGACGGGTGCTGGCGACGAAAATCTCAAGTTTTGGCGGATCTGGGATGCTAGGGATACCAAGACAAAGAAGAAGACGGTGAGCAAGAAGGAAGAGAGTGGATCCAGGGGGATTTTGGGTATTCGGTGAGGTAGCATTGCTGTCGTAGGGGTGCGATGCCTGGCTGGCCTAGCAGGAGGGCAGTGTGTTGTCGATGATCTCGTGCACCTTCGTGTTGTTGAATATCGCTGTTTGTTCTTCAACCTGCTAGTCACCGTTGCGAGGATGGTTCATGTACAGTGGAATGCATTTGTTGCCTGCCCCATGCAGATTCGGCAGGTGATCCTTTTCAGTCACGCGTACTATACATGTTTACCGATTTCATGAGATCAAGTCTAGTGAGTTCCCCTCGTGCCTTATGCCGGATTGATGCTGACATCCTGCCGCTGATCGACATGGATGATATGGCAGGATTATGTATGGCTGCAGGAAGCACTGATTGGTGTAGGAAAGGTCTATGTTGGTGTCGCCAGAACTTCCACGTGTCGAATCACGGCTGGAAAGGGATTGGGTCACACTTGACCACACTGCGGCCCGTCCCTCTTTTCTCAAGTGGGTGTCGTTCACACTTGCACATCTCGCTCGCCCGAGTCATCATGCTGTTGGTCTCGTTCAGCACGAACAAGATGGATCTGTCCGCCATCCTGATCACAAACAGAAAGCTCAAGTGACAACTCGATTCCGAGGATACCAAGAGGGCATTCATCTCCAACTTCTCCAAAGTATCCAGTCCTGCATGTGCACATCCCCATCCCCAGTTTTGCGCAAGCACGATCGGTAGAGACGGAAGGCGTCTCGGCATCGATGTGTCCTTTTGGCCCATATCTCACGTTTGGAGGCACGTTCGGCCTACCGTAGATCATGCTCAAGATCGTTTGTATCCTCGCATCTGCGATCGCACACATCCGTGTCGCTGATATATCGCGCGGGCAGATATGCCTCGAAAACACCACCCCAGCCAAGGCCCAGGCGTGGTCCAAGGCATTCGCAGCCAACTTCGAGGAGACCCGCGTCGTTTCTACACGATGGGTGCTATGGGGGAGGACGAACTTGAGGTTTATAGGGCTTTCACGGACGCTGGTCCTGCTAATTTTCTGGGGTAGGCGGCCATCAGGTTGCTACATCCACTTACTCATCGCTTGCTCTAAACGAAACGGCAGAGCGGGAGCACAATGAAATATGTTATCCTCTTCTTTTTTTCATCTGCCGCACCAAGTTGTGTCGCTTTAGGACAGGAATATGAGGATCTGGCGTACGTACGGAATTGTATGATGGGATGAATGTACACAGCCTTTAAAATATGTAATGATGTTAGTATCCTCTTCAGCGTTCGCTCGTTAAGCACGACTTGTGTCAGGAGGGAATAGACGCTACCTACATAGAACTTGAACCGGCCAGCGTATAAGTGTGTCCAGAAATTTCGGGTTGTTCGACTTCAACACCGCACGCTCACAGTACGAGTCGGTCCCGTGAGTCCGCCGCGCTTGTTCCTGACCGTAAGTAGGTTAATCTAAATAGGCCCTAAGTATAGCCAGTCACTGGTGTAGATCGTCTGCAACAGAGTGGCAGTAACCAGGGCGGTGGTGACATGGACACGCACAGCATCGTCAGTGCACTCAATCAGCTAAGAACTAGTGTAATCCGTGTGTGTACCTTGGAAACCACCGCGCGCGTCACTGCCTCGCGCTCCCATGCCGTATGTCCCAGCTGATTTTCTACACCGGATCCTAGATGGTTGTCCAGACTCTTTGCATAGCCGCTCTCGTTGTCCTGCAGTCCTGAGATGATCATCAATAACCATCGGCACACGATACGTCCCCAAATTCGGGTGTTCACAGCCTCCGCCTACCACCCCACGTACCTATCAGTGCTCCGAGAGCCATATAAACCCGAAAAGACAGCCCCATTCATCACTTCAAACTCAACACCGTCTTTCCTACTTGAAAATGACCACCCTCACCATCCCCATTGGTCGTGACACGCTCGGGTTGCCTGTCCCGTCCGTCCTCCATGCCATCTCATCCTCGCTGCCGACGTGGTCCGACAATGTCGGGTACTCCACTGGTAAAACAGCCGTCCATGACGCGCTATTGACGGGATACCCTCGCTTTACGATCCATAAAAGCATTCAAGAGGTATGAACACTCCCATACATTCATCGCCATTTCTGACGAAAGACCTTTTAGTTGTCGGACATTTGTCAAGCACAATACGGATTGCCGGGAGAGATGTGTCTTTTGTTCCCAACGCGGCAAACAGCGGAGTGCACCCAGCTGTTCGCGCGCACCATTGCCCTTAAGCGTGGCCTCCCGTCCGACGTCCGGATCGTTTGCTGCCCCATCCGTCCTGTGGATGCACCTGAATCTGAGGAGGTAACTGGTTGCCCCGTGGAATCCCAATCGAGACCCCAACAATACGCCGAAGTGTTTGTCGTCTTCTTTCACGCAGACGTGTACCCGTTTGCGAGGCGAGTCGGTTGGCAAGGTTGCGGTCTCGGGATTTCGTCACGATTTGCAGAACACTGCTTGTCCATCCTTGGTGTTCCCAGTTATCCACGGAAGCAAATCTCCGATTTTTTAAATGCATGCGGGAGGACTGTGTCCAAAACTGCTGCGACAGGGCTGGCCCCAAGAATGTCGAGCAACTCACAAGTGCCATTGATGGTGGGAGCAGAAGCGAAGGCGGTGCTTCGTCGGCGGATAGCGGGCTATCTCGCCGGCAACGAATCCATTACTGCTGGACAGACACTCGTTTCACAAGATGACGTCTTTCTTTACCCATGCGGAATGTCAGCCATATGGAATACGCAACAACTCTTGCTCGCATCACGTCCTCTGGAGAAGAGCGTTGTATTTGGGTAAGTACAGATGCGCACCGTCGAAGCTTGCTCACATCGATTGCTTGATCCAGTTTCCCTTTCCCGGCCACTCTCAAAATTATCGAGCTTAGTGGACCAGGTGCCGTGTTCTACGGACATGGCCGTGAATGCGATATCGATGACCTGGAAAATCTGCTCGCAAGAAAGGTCGCAGAAAATCCCTCCGTACCTCCTTTACTCGCCCTCTACACCGAGATTCCATCGAACCCTTGTCTTCGCACTGCGAACATGCCGCGACTGCGTGCCTTGGCCGACAAATATGACTTTATCATTGTTGTCGATGATACCATCGGCTCGTTCGCCAACGTGGATATCTTGCCTTATGCCGATATCATCGTCTCTAGCCTGTCCAAGTACATGTGTGGGTATGGTAACGCGCTTGGGGGGAGGTGAGTAGTCCCGACTTACCAAATCCCCTACGTCTTACCATTCCGTTTTCCGTACAGCATCACAATCAATCCGCGCATGAAACACCACGCCCACCTCAAGAAGCATCTCCAATCAACTTACGAAGACACCTACTTTGACCAGGACGCCATCGTGATGGAGCAAAACTCGCGAGACTACCTTGAACGGATGCGCATCATCAATGTCAACGCCGAGCACGTCTGTGACTTCCTCTACAAGCACTCTATCGACGGTGGCGCGTCCGAGCGCGACGGCGCGATCATCAAGCGTGTGTACTATCCAAAATTCATCACCCCGGACAACTACGAGACGTGTCGTCGGCGGTCACCCGACGGGGAACGGGTTGGCGGGTACGGCGGGCTGTTTACGCTCGCGTTCACGACTCTCGAGGCATCCCGCGCGTTCTTTGATGCGCTGCAGGTCGCCAAGGGTCCGACGTTTGGCACGACGTTCACGTTGGGCTGTCCGTATTCGATATTGACACACTATGCGGAGCTGGAGTGGGCGACGGAGTACGGGATCGAGGAGGGTTTAGTGAGGATCGGTGTTGGGACGGAGGACAAGGAGGCACTTTTGAGGGCTATGGACGATGCATTGCGAGCCGCTCAGTCTGCTTGAGAATATCCTTGGCTAAAATCGCTATAATTCATGTACTTATGTGCTTAATTATAATCTATGGATACGATGAAGACACGTACGACGTAGAGTGGTCTGCAAAAAAATCAGATCTGCGCACCTTCCATTGGGAACATCGAGGACTGTAGCTCGGACCCCGTATCTAAACGCGGCAAGCTGTGACTTGATATATGTATAGAAATCCCTCGAAATTGGTCAAAGTGATTGGTTGGCACGAAAATCCAATACTACAGTCTACCCTCTAACATTTAATGTCTGCATTCAAACCTCACCCCGTATACGCCAAGCAGGCTCAATAAGCATGTTACAAAATCAAATGACTCCCAACAGCGGTCATGGGCGATCGCATCCATTTTCCTCGTCCCTCTGCGCTTGTTGATTCGGCTGGCGATCAACCGCCAAGCGTGCCATTGCCTTCTCCACCTCTTTCTCCCAATCTGTCGTCTGGCACAAGTACCTGCCCAAAATGACCACCCAGACCATTGCGATCGTCAAACCCCACCACAAACCTGTTATGAACGCTTCATTTCCATTTCATTTCGGACTCTTTTCCACACTTCTAGACCGGTCTAGCTCCGCAGCATACCCATCAGTATTTTCACACCAATCTTTTTTTGGCTTATGCAGTGCTTATTTCATCTAATTTGGCTCATGACATAACATTAGCACCACAAGTCAATTAAGCTGAATAGCCGAGATCCAAGACCGGCCGAGGCGTCTTTACTGACTTATG